>JAXDDX010000056.1:2812500-2901684 GCA_034670405.1 Hoplostethus atlanticus | reverse complement strand
CACTGATGTCCCACACTGGAACCAGCTAGAGGCAAGAGGACACATAAAACACACAATTGTTGGCCACAGTATTGACAATATAGAAAATGCCATAGACCAATGCTTTCCAAAGTTTTTTATGCCAAGGACACCTATGACAACCATGAGATTTTTAATAATAGATATGACAGAATTGCATTACTTTCTATACTGCAGGTGGGGAGATAACAGTGGGTACAATGAAGCCTATGATGAAAATGGTCATCCTTTTACCTTCTCTCATTCAGTTAACCTATAGAAAGTAAAATAATAGGGTAATTACACTATTGCTCATTGCTTACCATTTCTGGAGGGACTCCAAAATAGTCCAGGACGGAGCGCAGCACATCCAAAATATCCTCTAACGTTAGTAAAGACATTGGGAGGACTTTTTCAGTGCCCAGCTGACGACTGCAAAGAGGTCCTGTTTCTGCTCACTGACGAGAAGCCAACGCGGATAGGATGCAGTTACTTTACACCTGAAAAAGCAAAATGCACAACACTTAAGGAATAAAAATAGAGTGTCTCCTGAAAAGTGGTTTACTCACAATCCCTGTGATAATCATTCGTGGATTAACGTTACATTAGTAAAACGGCTGGTCAGGGCTGGTCAGGGCTGCGCAGGTAACCAGCACAGCACTGGCACCGCAGTATGCCCTAGCGGTAAAAGCTGCATGGATCATCAAAACTCTAGAATGCGCGTCGCCAGGAAAAATGTTGCATACTTACTGTGGAGTTTCTCTTGCCACATGTTTCGTCAGTTGAATTTGTCCGGAATACACATTATTAACAACAATATGCACTGTAATTACAGACAAACGCTGAAGTAGCTTTCTTCGCTCACGCTTCCAGACAACAGGTCTGAAGTCAAATAAAGCCGCACCAGCAAAACCTATTTTGATTGGCTAGGAATACGGAACTAGCATGTAAACCAATAGGAATGGACGACCGTGCGACGCGACCAGCGGCCGTTCGGCCAATGGCGCTTCCCGAAAAAATAGCACCACATTTGTATTTTTGCCTGCGCGAGCTGCTTCCCGCTGAGGAAAGGTAACAACGCATGTAACAATATCCGTCTCACTTTCTGGGCATTTAAATTAATCATCCTCGCATAAATGTGGTTCGGCAGTTTCTAAATTGGACAACGAAGCAGCTGAACTAACGTTACATTTGCGTTCAGTTGGCAAGCTAGTAAACGTTTCACAACTAACTTCAGCGGTTAACGTTAGCTTGTCTAGCTAGCCTTCGCGTCAACGTCGCGATTTGACAGCATAGATCCATGTTACCCTTTATCCGGCTCACTTAAAATTAGCAAGGTATCCTGAACTTCTTGGTAGTTCACAACAGCACCTATTCACAGCAAAGTTATCCATAGTCAGATAACCGTTTCTTGCGTTTGAATTATCTCACCGCACACACAAGTCCACAAGAGTTCGTAAACCATTGACTTAAAGCTAAGCTAATGCCACAGTTTGTGTCGTACTCTAATTGACATTTCAGTTTCTAAGCTGGTAAAGATGATGGATGCGCTGTCAGTGGTGAGTCAGCTGCGGGACATGGCCTCTGAGCCGCAGAACCGAGAAGCTATAGTCCAAGACCAAGGTTGTCTTCCCGGACTGGTTCTCTTTCTGGACCACCAGGACCCAGAAGTACTGTTCGCCACTCTGCAGGTGGGTGGTTGAGTGTTGTGGTGGTGTCAGACCAAGAAAGCAATGACATACAGTATGCTGTGCTTTTCATAAACGAGGACAGCTTGAGTACCTATTTAGACCACTACAGTGTATATTAATACCCTCCTTCTTTAACCCTCTGTTCTCAGACCCTGCGCTACTTGGCTGAGTTGTCCCCCAACATTCCCACCATGAAGAATGAGCTGGGAATGATGGTGAGCTTGGAGAATCTTATGGAGAGGTGAGGAGATAATGGTGTTCACATTGATTGAATATTATGTAGTGAGTGACACCTAAGTGTTTTTATGCAGTTGTACATTCATTTTCCAGTGTTATTGCTACTGCATTTATTCCCCACTGATTTCAATGAATGCTCTGTGATTCCTGTCTTTGTTATGATCATTTAATCCATGGCAGTCTTACTTTGAAAAAACAAAACAAAAACATGGTTGTCTTCATTGTATTTTCATGACTGCATGTCTGCAGTAGCCTAAGTTCAGTCACTGCCAGACACAGGACACCAGTAACTCCAAGTGGACCAATACAGATAAATATATTTATCCGTATAGGTTGGGCCTGTCTCTTGACATCACAGCCTTGGCTAAAGAGGTGTATGGCATTCTGAGCACACCTACCAACCCTGTACCCCGCACCCCAGAGAGAGAGGCGAGGAAGAAGCCACAGTTCTTCATTAACTCCTCCAGCAAGAAGGCCAAGTCTGTTACCCTGCACATCCAGGGGCTGGACAGCACTGTGAGTAGGCTGACTGACATACATGCACCCATGTCTGACAATAATGTCTATTTCAGATTTGACAGAATCACAGCTTGAACCTTAACTGGGTTGTTTGGCAAGCTTTGTAATATAAGGTTACCAAATAGATGCAACAGACAAGTTGTGTCTCTTAGAAGGTTGTGCTTAAAGCAGCCCAAAATATTGTTTTCCCACATGTATACCATGTTGTCTTTACTACAGAGTAGCAAGATGGTTATTTAAAAATAGGCACAATGATCCCAGTAAGTTCCAGCAGTATCTTGGAATCATGACTACAATCACATTTTATCTTTCTTTTTCATTGCCATCTCCTCAAATATAAGTTTTATATTATATAATATTCTGAAATCAGTTGCTGCTGTTAAGCATTTGGCTAGCATTGGCTCAAGAGATATGCACTCCTACTGTTCAACTCTCATAACTCCTGCCCATTTTTCCCTAATATATAATCAGCACTTTAAGACTTGTTTATGTGCCTAAATTACCACCTATGTACTAATACCACATCTGTTTGTTTCACACAGGACCAGCGAGGCTTGTGTGAGGAAGCTCTTCTTAAGGTTAAAGGGGTGATCAGCTTCACCTTCCAGATGGCCTCCAAGAGATGCACTATCCGCATCCGCTCAGACCTGCCCACTGAGGTAATACTCAAAGGAAACCATGTACTAAACAGTGTCTGCTTAGGACAGTGCAGGCCTAAATCATATTAGTTGAAATCCTTCCACGTAGATTTAACATTTGTTTTATAGCATTGTCACAGTCACGCCTCTGTGCCTCTTCATTTGCAGAGTCTGGCATCAGCCATTGCTGCCACCAAGGTGTTGTCAGCCCAGCAGGTGGTGAAGAATGAGGCAGGAGAAGAGGTGAGTTATAGGGTTATCATGTGAACACATGTTTTCTCCCAGTCTGTCTTTCTGTTGAAGAACAGACAGTATACCATCAGAAGATGCTCTGGAGAACATCTCCTCAATACTGGGTGTGATTGCACTTTTAAACACTTCCCATATCCTCTATCCTTCAACGTGTTCTCCAGGTTCTTATCCCTCTGAAATCATCTGCAGTGGAGGTGCAGCAGAACACAGCCCTACCAGACTACCTGCCAGAGGAAGAGGAGAGCCCAGAGAGAGAGACAGACCGAGCCATCTCCCGCACCAAAGCCAAGGATGACTCCAGTGGCAGCTGGCTTAATTCTGCAGCCAGTTTCCTCACCAAGACCTTCTACTGGTGAATTGCAGCACTTCACGGTGCCAATATAGCTGAACTTTCTCCGAGACCCAGTATAGCAGAGACTCCCCACATTATACACATTATTTGAGTGGACATGACCAGCTGTTAGCACACCAGTGCACCATTGTCCTATGGATATCTGCAAAACATAAACATACAGGCCCATCTACTTGTAAAAAAGCAGATTCTGTTTGCTATGCTGTTTTCTATCATTGTCATTGGCGTATGTACATATTTTTTCAAGTTTATCTATTTTTCCTTATTTTCTGTGTATGTTTTAATGTTTCAGGTATGTTACTTTTCTATAGAGATGTAACTATTTGATTGTCTATATGTCCTGCTGTAGTAGTTGCTTCGGTTTATTCTTAAATAGTTCTATATTTCAATGTGTTGTGATTTTTGGGTTATTTCCCTGAATTAAAATAGTGTTTTGGATCTAAAAGTAGAAGACAGTCATTTCTTTGCAAGAACAAAACTGCATCAATCCAGACAAAATTTGAATTCTTTATTAACATGCCATACATTACAGCTGGAACAGTTTGGAGTTCATTTCTGTTGGACCATGTTTGGAAGAACTCCCATCCCATGGTTTTTAGCCCTTTTCCTCTAAAGGGCTAGTTCGTTTTCAAAGCTTTGTGGTCGGTCTTAGTAAAATATATTGTCATTTATTTATAATAATTATAATTTAAAGTATCTATGTATAACTTATTTACTTTATGCATTTAAACCCCATTCTGAAAGAAGTTTAGTCTCTGGAAACTTATTTTACAAATATTGCCTCTGTTATAGCAATATATTTGCAACTTAGATAATTCTAACATATCTGTAACAGCATGATGAACAATCAGTAGTACATAACCTAGACGTGGATAATCCTTCCATTTTGATGGTACTGCAGTATATAAAAGGAACTGGTATAAGTGCAAAGCTTTAAGAACCAAGTGCTAATAAGTAGCAGCAATGGGAGTTGTGTGAAAAAGATGGAACTTAAGATCTGAAGTGGGTAGCCACCATCAAGTCTGAACGAGAGGACATCCTAAAAGAGAATGGTTCCATTTCTTACTTTAATCCCCTGGTGAAAGACTGATGGATTTACTTTACACCCATGTTTAATAGATTATGACGTATCGTTCCATCATGAGTTGTCGTACATGAACAGACCTGTAAATCATCAAGGAAAGGAAAAAGAACCCACTGGAGAATATGGGCATGTGGTCAGGATGTCAAAACTCATGTTGGGAATGCATATCTTCAATTCATTTCAGTGACTGTGGTTGCAGACCCAAGTCCTGGAATCGACTCTTTCTTTCCAAGACGTGGTAAGGCAAAGGAACATCAAAAGTAGCAGCATTTATTCTTTAATAAATCCACAATCAAAAGGATCAGGTTATTTCAGAATTCACATTAATTTTGCTGTTAAGTTATTTTAATCCATTTTGTGGTTGCTTGGCCAAAACAAGGCCGCTATTATTGCCCTTCCTATGGTACATAATCCTCCAACTGAAGGTGGCTACACAACAGCAGGGCCCTCCAAAGCTGCTCATTGGCTCAATGAGACGCAGCCTTGTCAGGAGTGTAAATCACCATATCCTATGTGGGCAGGAATTTTAGAGGGTAAATAAATGAGTGAAGGGGCAGGACCTTTTATCAAAGCAGATCTGCACATAAAGAACAAAGGGAGGACATAACAAGGAAGAAAAAAATAAAAACAACAAACATGTTATCTTTACAGCAATTATATAAAACTAAACAAGGAAATCAGTAGTTTACACGCTAATTCTGAGGACAGTATTTTTTTTTTTTGTTGATGTTTAGCTTCAACTCCAAGAAACGCCGAACCCCAGTCACCCCGACACAAACCTCTAACCTCTGTAGACACAGCAATACAAATGTTACATAAAGGAGACTTAGGCATATTACAGCAAAGTTCATGCACTGATAATATTCCAAAGTATGCCTTGAATAGGTGACAATAATATCCTCTCTCTTCAGTAACACTTCAAGAGAAATGTCTAAACCTTAGAATTATGAGGTTCCGTTTAAAGAGAGCAAACACAGTAAGGAAACCGTCTAATTCTAAGGCCGCAGTGTGAATTCCAGTCACATCGTCTCAACGCTGATCCTGACAATCTAAAGCTCTACAGCAACAAGAAACTCTTCAAGTATCATGACAGACGACATTACAGCTGATCTCAGTTTACAGGTATTACAGTTGGTCTCGGTCTCACTCACACGCACACGCACACGGTCACAAGATGGAGTGGGCCTTCCTGTAATTTCAGGACACCTTCATTTTAGAAATAGGGAGCGATGGGGTGTAGACCAGAACAGCCGCAAACAGAACATGACGAAGCATAATCATGGTCAGACACAGAGAGACAATCTATTCCCCAGAGAATTGGTTGAGGGAAAAGTAACTTTCCTCTGGAGATACTTTAAAGAGTTCTTTGGAGACGCCGGCTTTGGGAAATGGCTATGGTGGCTATGGTCGGCAGGGTGAGAAAGTAGACCTCTGGTAGGGTCTGGCCATGATGGTTCAAGTCCTTCCTTTGTTTCAGTTCGACATCTCTCCTTTCCTCCGTCTCTCTCTCTGACCAGCTCTCTTCCTGGCTCTCTGGGGGTGTGGCAGCACCTAGTCCTCTCAGGGTCATCAGGCAACATCTGAATGTTCAGCACAAAACCAAACAGAGGTGGAGGTAGATAAAGAGGAGAAGGAGACATGAGGGGGGAAACACTCGGACGTTAGAAGTAAAAGGGGTGGGAGAGAGTGGGCATCTCCCGTCACAGATCCAGTGAGTTAGGCCCACGACACCTCCAGTAGGCTCAACAGTAAGTTGTTATGGAAAGCCAAAACGGTCACAATTCGCCTCTTCTCAGTTGCCGTAGTAACCAGTAGAAATACAGTAGGCTAGAGGAATGGCTGAGCCTGCTGGCTTGAAGTGGCCCTGCTCAACATTTGCACCAGTATCGAATTGTATCAGCAAACCTTAATCTTAATTATGTAAGATGATTACACTAAGAGCTGAGAACGACCATAGCTATGCCTTACCAAGAGAATTAAGAGGAGGAGGAGGAGGGGAGGTAGTAGAGGCAGAGAGATGAAATGAAATGAAAGAAGCGGGGGGCAAAGTAGGAAGATGGCGCTTGCTGACCTGTTCCCGGTTGGGCTGAGATATCCTCCATTCCACTGAGAGGCTTTAGGAGGCCGTTCTCCCTGAAGGCTATGACTGGAACTCTCTCCCCTTCCTGCTGCTCCTCCCCCTCGGGGGGAGACAACCTGGAATGCGGAGGCAGTGCAATCACCTCCTCAAACTCACCATTCTCCCTGAGAGATAGAGACAGAGAGAGAGGGAGAGAAGAGTGGGGGAGGCAGGAATGGACACGGTAGGCTGCCAGGGTCAAAAGGCCTCGATAATCATGGTTCAATTTAAAAGTTGTTTGTTTATTTTATTTATTTAACCTTTATTTAACTAGGTTAGTCCCAAACAGATTAAGAATCTCTTTTTCAAGGGAGGCCTGGCCAAGAAAGCAGCATCAAGAAAATCCTTTTTTTTTTTTTGTTGTTCCTTATTTACACTATTGAGGAGGTCAATTATGATATTCCCCTCATTACAATCATAGATACACTAAATAATGTGACAAATTACATCATCAAAACATTTTTCATGGAGTTTTATTTTTGCCATGTTCTGGTCTTATTGGCTCTTGCCTGCAATCCTACCTCTGGTCAGGAGGGGTCAGTGTTGCGGTGCTGGGGTCAGGGTTGGGGTCGGAGCCTTGGTGACCGTTCCCATTGTTATGTTGTGCTACTGACACACTCGATGGGCCCGGAGAGCCAGGGCTTACTGATGGTGAGAGAAAACCAAAAGGACCGGTCAGAAACAGCAGAACCAGGGCAGGACAACGCAGCCGCTATATTGCTGCCAGGGTCAATAGTGTCCTTTCCTTTGGCGGGATGATTAAAAGAGCTTCAGGGATGTGATTCTTGACAAACTGCAGTCTTGCTTGTTTAGGGGGAATGGGATGTTCATGCATTTAAGTCTTCAACCAATGAGCAAGGTGAGTAAAGTTACCTGCATCATCTCCGTTCCTGTTAGGAGTAACTTTCTGGAAATGAGAAAAAGAAGGTGAAGGGTCAAGATAAACAAGGACTCTCTCTGGTTAGTCTGATTTTTACCAGATTTACTTCTGACCTATACCTTCTCTGCTGTATCTGAACGTCTTGTTCTCTTCATGATCTCCTCCAGACGCTAGTGGTTAGGAGAGAATAAGGACATTTTAGATGCTCTATACAACATCATAAATATTACGTGTGTGTGTGTGTGTGTGTGTGTGTGAGAGAGTGTGTGTGTGTGTGTACATGTGTTACCTTCTTCCTCTCCAGGCGTTCAGCTTCCTCTTTCTGGAAGTGTTTCTCTCTCTCCTGCCTCAGACGCTCCGCCTCCTCCCTCTGTCGACACTCTTCCTCCTCTCTCTGAGAGACACACACACACAGTTTCATTGCACTGTATCATCTCTGACATGCTCACGAGTGTTCACATGAAAAGTGTGTACACTCTCTGACCTGTTTCTGGAGTCGCTCTGCCTCCTCTCTTTCTTTCTCAAGTCTCTCTTCCTCCGCCTTTCTCTCCTCCTCCTCCTCTCTCAGTCTCTTCTCCTCTGCCTGCTGCTGTGCCTCCTCTTCTCTCCTTGCTCGCTCCTCAGCATTACGGCGAGCCATCTCCTCCTTGGCTAGTCTGCAGCGACACACACACACACACACACACACACACACACACACACACACACACACACACACACACACACACACACACACACACACACACACACACACAATAAAGAATTGCAGTTATTTGTGGAAAGGTACACATTCTCCACCTCCCATGCACACCCTCTATCACGCCACACAACGTACCTCTCCTGCTCCTCATGTTGCCGGCGCTCCTCCTCCTCCCTCTCCCTCTGCCCGCGGGCCAGCCGTCGTTTCTCAGCCAGGATGCGGCTGGCCTCCTCTGGGTCTGTGGTGCCCGCCGATGGCTTGTGGGCCGCGGGACTGCTGATACACTCTGGAAGGCAACAGAATCCATGTAATGACAATCTGGAGGTGCTTTAGGTGATCAGGTCTCTAATGCATTTTTTTTTTTATCCGAGTACAATGTGATGACCCAGGTCCTGCATGTTAAAGCCAGCTGTAAAGGGGGTTGAGGGTGGTAACTGACTGCTGGCTGCTGGTGGCGTCTGCTCAGCGCTGGTCTTGCTCTGACCCAGCGGCTGAGGTCGAGGCTGCAGAGGGCTCAGGGCCTGCTCTCCCTCCTCTTCCTGGGCTCTGGGGGACGGAGAGTGAGGGCCCTCTGGTGTGATCCTGACCGGGCGGAGGTTCCCAGGGTCCTCTGCCCCGGGAGACTTTAGCAGCTTGGGGGTGGGGGGGCGCCCAACCATTTTCTGTGGAGGTCTGTGTGCGGGAGGAAGAGCAGCCATTTAGCACCAAGAGACTGACCAAAATAAGAGCACACATGTTTTAGAGAGTTACTAGTGACATTTTGAATGTGTTTCATGGAGCAGCAACTTGGTTTAGTAATGAAAAGCTGTCAAGACTATACAAAAAGTCATCAATGTCTCAGCCATCTTACCTTATGTCTCATTGAAAACTTTGTGGTGTTGTGAAAATAACACCTCACACACTGATCCGTTGTGTCTGTCTGTATACGCAATTTTCAATTCATGTGCCCAATCATGTACTTACGTCCACTTAGAATCGCCACGTAACAGAAATCTACTTATGTGACTATTTATCCCAGTGGTCATCGGTGTGTCTCTCACCTGCCAGGAGAGGGTGCTGCTACTTTGCTCTTCTTGCCTGGTGATTGGGAACGCTTGCTGAGGGGCAAGGTGAGTGTGGGAGCCAATGGGAGTGACAGGTTGCTCCATGACTTCCTGACAAAGTCGCGATCCTTCTGCCGTTGACCAAAGGAGGGAAAGAGGGAGACCGAAAGAGTGAGCAACAGAGAGAGAAAGACATGAAGAAGGATCGGGAGAAATGGAATGAGAGAGCGAGATTCAAAATGTTTTTCATGAACTGCCCAAGGCATCGTTTTCTCACAGCAGTAGCTTTGCACTTCACATCCTTAGAAAAATACAAAAAGGTAATCAGTTACCTTCACTGCACTGTGTAACCTCTGGTAGTAAGGTGTCAGGCTGTCACGCCAACATCAAGAAACGACTAATCATTGCCATAAGCAAAAAGTTTAAAAAAACTTCTTTAACTCAAAACAAGCTTGCAAGGAATTTATCCATATCCTGTTTGTAGGTGAGGTAACAATCTTGGCGGTTTCATGTACAAGGCACCAAGCCAACAATAACAAACGAGTTATAGACATTATAGTCAACCTACAACCATAAAAACCACAATGGGATATAAGTGGTTGTATAAGTGGCATAGAACTGGGTTATGTGTCTGCTTTCATGAGGGTGTGTGTGTGTCTGTCTGTGTGATATCAGACAGCTCAGAAGATGCCCTCTTTTAAGACCTTAATGGCATAAGCTGTGACACGGAGGCAGACAGATGGACAGTGGTGTGTGTGTGTGTCTGCTTGTGTGTGTGTGTGAACAGCAGAGCTAGACAGACACTCTGAAATATTTTGTCTGACTGATCTGGGACTTGGCTCATCGACATAAAATAACTGAACTGGAGAAAAAAAAATTGCAAAAAGCAGTGAGTCGTGAATTGTGTGTATGTGCATACACACACACACAATAGAAAGTTTGTGAACCCCTGGTGCAATTACAGAAATTTTGAGTTTTTACCATGCAATACTTACTTAATCAAAATGAACCTTTTTTAAACACTAATAAAGGATCTATATTTAACAATTTCATGTTTTTTTTTTTACAGGAAATGAAAATGAAAATAGATGAAAGGGAATTAGTGCAGGTGCAAAAATAAGCGAACCTCCGCTCATTAGTTAAATCAAATAGTTAAGTAGAATCAGGTGGGTAAGTAATTGGGTATGACGTCAACCAATCAAAGGTCAGATCTTTGGGGAGGCGTTTGCGTGGCACTCCCATAAATACTGGTATGAAACCTGGTCAGTTTGGTGTTACCCATGCAGGGGAAAGAAAAGCACTACGCTATGATCAAAGCGACCTCAGAGGACCTCAGGAAGAGAGTGGTGAGTGAGCATCAGTCTGAGGAAGATTAGAAAGTCCTATCAAAAGGATTTGGGCTCCATCAGTCCACTGTGAGGCAAATAATATACAAATGGAGAACATTTAACATGACAGCAACTCTTCCTAGCAGTGGACGTCCTTCTAAAGTATCACCAGGAGCCATAAGAGAAATCATCGTGCATCCATCTACAATTTCCATCAACAGGAGAACACTGAATAGAAATGGCATTCATGCAGGGTAGCCAGGAAAAAGCCTCTACTGCCTAAAAGAAACAAAGCTGCCCGTCTTCAGTTTGCCAGAGACCATCTGGACAGACCTGAAGATTTCTGGACGTCTGTTCTCTGGACAAATGAGTCCAAAGTTAAAACTGTTTGGTTGCCATCCAAAATGCCATGTTTGGTGACAACTCAAAACTGGCCTAAAGCCGAAAGCAAAAGTGCGTCAACATCAACAGCACAAATATCACACCGAACCGGTTGAAGGCAACATTTAATCTGAAAACGACACGGACCCACACAAGCAGGCAGCCTCGAGTTCCCAGCATGTCTAGTGTAAACATATGACCCCGGTTGATGCCGTCACAGCTTCGGGTTCTCAGGATATCGCAGTTGTCTTGATGTCCGTTTTGGCGACATCGTTCCCTAGAGGTTTAGCTGAACACAGGCGCAGGCTGATGACATCACCTACCTGCGTGGCTCCGGTGGTCTTCCTGCGGGCAGCAGAGGAGGCGGCGGCGGCCGTCTCCCTGCTGAGGCTCTTATCGTGGCTGCGGCAGTGAGGCAGCGGCTGGGCCTGCAGGGCCTTGAAGGACATGGAGCCCATGGGGTGGCAGGACACTGAGCGAGGACACACAGGCATGGCTACGGTGATGTACGGGTACGAGTTTGGAGCATTTTGTGGAAGGGGGCAGGGGGTTTAGGATTTGGGGGGGGGACACCGGCGAGGGTTAGATAAACGGGAGCACAGAGCGATGGATCGGGAAGGAGGAAGATGTTACATAAAAGAATGAATGGAAGGAGAAAGCCATGGGTTGGGTAGGAGGAGAGGTTTGAAGAAAAAGGGTTTTGGTGGAAACGAGAGAAGAAGAGAGAGAACGCATTAGTGCTACTGATTTGAAGTACAACTATTGAAGGATACTGCAACCATCACTGGGGCATCATATGTGATAAAAATGTAATATCAATTAATAGGTTATGCTTTTAAGAGGAGGATTTAGTGGGGCTATTTTGTCAGTTCAGGGATTAATGGACAACACATGAAAAAAATAAGCAATGGTTTGGTAATGTAAGTTATTCTCCACTTTAAAAAGGCCCCAGTGTTGGAAGAGTTCCTAAGGCATCAGACCCATTAGTCACCCAAGTCAGTCCCGACTATTGATAGTAGACACATTAGACCCGACACCAATCACCACAAAGAGAAACTAAGCATGCAGCAAAACACAAACATGTATGCACAAACATACACCTTCACACACTGTAGTGGATGTAAGTGTGTGAGTGCAAAACACAGGAACAGAGAGATAGAGCGAAAAAGATAAAAGTGTGAGTGTGTCTGTTAGTGTGTGTGTGTGTGTGTGTCAGTGTGAGTGCGTGCAGCAGGCACAACTGTGTATTCGTGTGTGAGAGTGAGTAAGCTGGCAAAAAGCATGAGGCAGAGGAAGACAAACATCCTCTGAGCAGTGATAAGTGGAAATAGAGTTGCAGGCCAACAAAGCTGTAGAATGGCAAAAAGTCTGGCACCCACTTCACAACACTTCCACAAACCGATAGGTTCATGAATATCTGTCAATATCTGTCATCAAACATGATCATTTACTTACTATTCTATATTTATTTGCAATTAATTTCATACTGGACAGGCCCGAGATACACATTGCATTATTCCTAAGGTCTAAGCTTAAGGAGACAGTTTTGTATGTTCACGAGTATTGATTGGTCTGTTCCGGACCATAGGTTCTCGGATGGATCAATTCATGAGCAGTATACTCCTTTATCACAATGAGCACTGAAACACAAACACACACTGTGTAACCATGTGAAAATTCAACAAACGCAATGTGACACTGTTGCCGTGGTAACAAAAAGAGTTTCCTGAACAGCTCACACTCTGTGTGTGTGTGTGTGTGTGTGTGTGTGTGTGTGTGTGTGTGTGTGTGTGTGCCAGATACAGGCTGGTGAAGGGAGTTTCAGACGGTGTAATGCTTTAAGTCTGGCCAAATCTGATTAACACCAGAAATCGTTCTGGCATCAACAGTTCAAAATACCAACAGCATACATACTTGCAGCACTATAAACTGTGAATTTGAGTGTGTGTGTTCATAAACATCCATGCTAGTGTTTTCCCTGGTCTACGGACTACGAGAGCCAGTGTGTGTGTGTGTGTGTGTTACCTGTTTGCTCTCCAGACAGACTCATGGCACTGTGGCTGCGGGCCAGGTAGGAGTGTGTTGGCTGCTGCAGGCGGTTCACCATCGTGTTCTCCCACGGCGTCAACGGCAGACGGCGCAGGCCTGTACACACACACACACACACACACACACATTAAAAGTGAGCAAAGCTGAAGTTTGTGATTTGATGTCAAGCAAAACGACATTAACCAGCTGCTGATGAGCCAAAACAAAACTGGCAAAGCAGATGGTGAAATAATGCGCAATTGCTGTCCATTGCTTCCCTCATACTGTACATCACAGCAGTGTGGGTGGGTGCTAAATTTAAGTCAACATGCACAGGCTGCTGAGCTGACCTTACACCTGCATGCACCAGTCAGTTAAACAAGAGAGGAAGCAAACAGCCTGGAGTAAAGTGCAAACCAGAAGCAAACACAGGGAGGAGCGCATTCAAACGAACAGTGCAAGAACAAAGGAGAGCGTCCCATCTGTGTCTTAAGAAAACAGTCTCACAGGTTTGGCTCATAGTTTGGCTTTGAATTAACTGAGCAATTTAGGAATGAATGAATTGGGCAAGTATTTAAAGAGGGGTTGAAAGCTTATAGGCAAGTCATTTCAAGTCTATTATATGGCCATGCAAGTCCTTAGTACCTGATTTAGAAAATGTACACATTGTATGTAATGTTGAAGTAACTTATTGACCAGGGCTGGGCAGTGCATGAATTTGTTGGTCTTGATGACATTTTGGTAGAAAGACAATTTGTGCATTGCTAGCTCTGGTAAAGAAGCAGATTACAAGGTTGCAGGTTTTAAGACGACGGGAAAAAAGATACAACTGGGCTGGAAACTGTATAAAAGGACAAATCTATAACCTACAATACACTGCATGGTTTCACGGTTTTTGTGTTGTGTGTAAAAGTGCACAACATTGTGTGTTTGTATGTCTGGGTTGTCTCCTCCTCATCATCATTGTGGGTACTATGTGTGTGTATTACGTCTAGAATTATATGTAGTTATAAAATGTGGGTGTCTATCTTTCAGCCAGGATAAAAACAGCATACAGTGTTCCCACAAAAACAGAAAGATTATCCTACAGAGGATTAGAGAAAGGGGTCACACTAGTGTAAAAAAAACAAAAAAAAACTTGATCCCTCTGGTGAAGCACACAGAAGCACATACACACACCATTAGTATAGTGTGACTGACACACACATAACACTGGAATTAATGATCATATTCAAAATGTCATCTTTTATCACAACGTTCCATAAAATAGCACCATTTCAAATGGGATCAATGAAATGTCTTAAGGTGCAAAGCTCTGCGGACATATGTACAGACTAGTTTTGAAAGAAATGTGGCTACCGAAGCTAGTGGATCTTACATTTCTTTTAGACAGTATGAAGGATAGGAGGGCTACAGGGGAGACACAGCAGAGAAGGTTCTTATGAGCTTCTGATCCAAAGTCAGCTGGGGTGCAGAGGAATGGGGTTTTAACCACCGCACCATCCGTGCAACATAATGCAGCCCCAAACTGTGACCCCTTTCCTTTTAAAACTCCTCCACAGTTTCCAGCCCGTGATCGGTTCGGCTTGCGGCATGATCAGTGATGCATAATATAATGGACCAAACTGGCGACATTCCCCAGAAACACCTGTGGCTTTGTGGTGGGCGGTCTTTCCCTGGTGTAGGCGGGGTTTGGACTGAGCTTTGCTAATGACGGGGGAAGAGGCTGTTCTCATCCGTAAGGCTGTCGGCAACATATGGACATCGAAGAATACATGACAAATGTCACACAAATGACAAGGTGCGACCAAAGGCAGAACGTCACCAAGTGGATATCATCATGGATCATCGTGGTGCTGTGTGTGTGTGTGTTACGTTCATTTTTGTTACCTCGGTCTGGCGAGTGTAAGAGCGTGGCGGAGGAGCAGGAGAGGCGCTTGGTAATGACTGGGTCTGCATGTTTGGACAGATTCATCGTGGACACTGACCGCCTGTCAGCATCTACAAAAAAAAAACAAGCAAACACACAAAATAAAAACTAACAACATATAGAAGATGGAGGGATGCAAAGACAAAGAAAGGCAGGGGGCAAGAGAGAGAGAAAGAGAGAGCTGGATCCAGCGTTTTCTCTTTGAAGGGTTAGACTAGTCTAGTTAGATATGGGTTAGATATGGAAAAACTAGCAGTACGTTGCTAAACGGAGAAAAATCGAGAAAGGGGTTAGTACTAGATGGGTCCTACGTCATCAATAGCTAAATGGATCCTAAGCTTTGGGGGAATTAGTTCAACTCACATACTGCATTCCTACCCGTTATTCATGCCATTCACGGTAACATTTACACTATTGCCTATGTGCTAACGTGGTACCATACAGCTACAGCACTAAAGCCAGCACTCTAGCTGGCTAACGGCTACTGTACTATAATATTCACATTGGGAGGTCATTCCGTATCTGCGGTAGAGACTGAAAGCACCCTGCATGTGCTCCAGCCCAGCAAGGTCGAGTGGATAGAGGAAAGCCGACTCGACAAAACCTGGACCGGGAGGGGAAAGGACAACCGGAGAGAAAGAGTAGAGAGAGAGGTAGAGGGAGATGGAGAGCAAGGGGAAGAGAGTGAGAGAGAGAAACAGAAAGTGAGTCAGAGAGAGAATAAGGGTGAGTTTGAGAATGAGAGAGAGAGGCAGAGAGAGAGAGAGAGGCAGAGTGGGGTGTGAGTCACCATTAACAACAGGGCAGTGTAAGTGAAAGTTCAAACATAAACATGGCTGACTGGCAGAGACACATGTACCAATGATGACACACTCCTGGACAACAAGGAGATGAGATATTACAATCACACAATAAACCCATCGACACTAAGGCAGCAGAAACTCAACAGTAGTAGTGAGGAAAACTGAAATGGGAGACTTGATGAATCAGTGTATTGTAGGCCAAAGAGGAAAAGGGAAATGTTTGTGTGTCTCAGCATAATGACTGAGCGGGCACTACATGCATGCCGGGAATGCATGAGTGCACAATTGCATAAGCATGTGTACACACACACATGGGCAAGGTGGTGTACGTGTGCAAGTACCGGCTGGTGTGCTGGGTGTGTTTGTGTGCAAAGCCCCTCCCCAAGACCAGCGGTCGGGTTTCGGTCTGGCTCTCTGGCTCCTCTCCACAGTTCGACGTATCACCGCCTCATGACGAGCCTACGGTCACAACGATAACGGCATCAGCATCAACACCAATTCTAACACACACTCCCCACGCCCACAAGTTTGCGCACACACACACACACACACACACACACACACACACACACACACACACACACACACACACACACACACACACACACACACACACACACACACACCTGTCTACAGTGTGGCTTGTCTGTGTTATATTACAGCTTGTCCTGCACTTAGTGTGTCAGTGCTATTTTGTGTAGCCTTATAATGTATCAGTACAAATTAACCAGGCCAACTTCCTCATGCACTAGTTGAGACACAAAATAGAAGCAAAGCCATGCAGAAAACGTGGTGGTGACGATTTTGTCTCCCTCTTACAAAGCATTTACTTCAACTAAAGCAGCAAAAACTGAAAACAGCACTGGCAGAAACATAATATATATATGTGTGATACCATACCAAACTGTAAATATGACCTGCAGTACTATGAATTCAGTTCAATGCAAGGTCTATCTGTGTAGGTGTATCTGATGGCAATGTGGTTTGAAAATAAAATTAAATGGTTATCAAAGCTAGAATCACACACATTACCTACCAACAAATTTATGTATAAATGGGTCATAATGGTGCAGATAGGGCCTGCTACCTGAGTTCAAACTCCAAGAGACAGGGAAGGAACTTGGAGCATATCAACGGTTCACTAGCCACAGATATTTATTAGCCTAATCATGAGGATATTATTAGTGGAAGCGTCTGGAACAAGAGTTTGAGAGTACAGCCACCGCGCTGCATGAAGCCTCTTGTACAGAGGCGTGCAAGTCAACACACATGGCCATGTACAGTCAAGTATGCCCTCGCCCCAGACAGACAGACAGACAGACAGACACACACCATGTCGCCCTCCAGTTTCTGCCGTCGTTTCTCCTCCACGGCGGCTCGTCTCTTGTCCTCCTTCATCCTCTGCCCATCCAGCCTTCTCTTCCTCTCCTCCAGGTGCTTCTCATAGTGCTGCCTGGCTCGCTCGTTACGATCCTGCCACTGGGCCTCCCTGACAGCTGAGGCACAGGCACAGGCACAGGCGCGCACACACACACACACACACACACATTTAGTTAGTAGTGAATTTGTGCAGATACTAAGGTAGATTTGAACAAAAGTAGAATAGTTTGACATGAATACAATATACTCAGTGAAAGCATCTGTGCATACAGGGACACACTCAAAATAAGTGTACATAGCAACACACACACACACACACACACACACACACACACACACACACTCATGCACACACACATTCACACGCACACACAGGCTTACAGCAGCAGTGTGATGGGTCAGCTGTAGGTCATGTGACTAGGCTTTACTTCTCAACACAAAGTAAATCCCTGGGCTGGGAGTACAACCGCAGCACAATGCTATGAACATACAGACACACACACACACACACACACACACACACACACAGACACAGACACAGACACACACACACACGCTCTAATAAGGCAACAAAAACATACAAACATGCCAACACATTCTCTCTTGCTGTATGTCACTCACAGGCTCGTACAAACACACACACTCAACACACTAGCCTCCCTAAACCCTGTCCAATGGCCTGACCCATTATGCAACTTGGGCGCCATGGCAACAGGGGTGCCTGGCTCGGGCCTGGACTTTATGTAACGGCTAGGAGCACGGGAGCTTCACCGCAGCTACCAACCACACTCAGCCGGGATGGACAGTGGGGAGGAGGAAGACGGAGACTGAGAGACGCATCCCAAGTCTTCCAAACACTCACACACCCTCTCAGAGTGGCAGAATACACACCAGCCTGTTTCTCAGACTCCTCGCGGCGCTCGCGGGCCATCTTCTGTCTCTCATCGATCTTGTTGTAGAGCAATGAGTCTGCAGCACAAACACAACAGTTAAGAGCAGCGAACGCAACTCTGCAAACCAACGGTCTCACTCCTATTATTGTATATTGTATTACCTGTTTTGGTGGCAGCATTGTTGCTGGGGCTGGAGCTGGTGTGGGTAGGGGTGGGGGTCAGGGTGGGGGTGGGGGTGTAGGTGTGTCCGGAGCCCGAGGAGCTGGGACGGGTGGCCGAAGACGGTCTGCCGTCCTCCGACTTATACTGGGAGTAAGACGCTGGAGAGAGAGAGAGAGAGAGAGAGGAGAGAGAGAGGGGAGACAAGCGTCAACACCATAACACCCTGGAAGAAAGAGAGTGGAAGAAGCCAAGACCGAGAGCGAAAGATTTCACACACCTCACCACACACACACACATACACACCTCACACACGTCCTATGGGCTGTCACTTTATATTCAACATGGCAGACGACGTGATGCTGCAGACACAGCTGAAGCACTGAACTGTCACGCCACATGGAATTTGACCCAGCTCTCCACCCTGATCCTGACGAGGAGTCAACTTACCCTGGTCCACCCATACAGACATTAGGAAGCTCCATCATTGAGGACGTTTCCATGAAGACTCCTAATCCTAATGCAAAAATCAGGATAACCACCCCAGGCTGTAAAACAGGTCTTACTGCAAAGTAAATTTACTTTCAGGAAGCTTTTCTATTCAGCAGCACCTCCACGGGCTGGATCTGCTAGGAGGAAGTACGATGAAAGTTGCGCTCCTGTCGGTATGAGACTGACACTTGAATCCAAAATGGAAAAGGGTGTTCCCCACAGAATACACACAAATCCAATTCATCACACACACATACACACCCTTCAGTCTTTTCCACTTAGACATCCAGTGATACACTAGCAAGCCTAGAGAGGCTACATCCCACAACACTCAGGCCAGCCCCTTGACAGTATTCTAACACAAAGTAAATCAATAAGACAGATAATAGCGTTAAAAGTGAATGGGTACTGTGGCCAAGTATGTAACAGTATTTTCAGACAACACCAATACACTACTGAAGTATACTACACAGTTTATACCTCTGGTTATGTGAAAGGTTTGGTGGAGGTAGGGGAGAGAAAACAGAAGAAATATGGAGTAAACTACCTGCAACATCAGCTAGGGTGCCTGCCTGGCTGTGCTGGTCTCCACTGGGGTAAAAAGAAAAGTGTATTTTGCAACCTAATATGTTCCATATATTCTCATATGTTCTTTCCCAGGGCAGTGTTTCCAACTGGCTCAGAGCTAGGCTATTGATTAATGGCACTCCCTCCAGCCAGGGTGACTCAGCACTTTCCGGTCAGCCTCCTTTTGCCAATAAATGATGACATTATCATCTTATCGATCAAGTAGACTTGTACATAGAGTCCTGTGACAATGCACAAACATACAAACGTGAACACAACATGTAATATCCTCCAATACTCCTCCTTTGTGTGTGTGAGAGTGAGGTACAGCTAGAGGGAGGCAGGTCTCCACAGAGACCAATCTGTCCCAGAAAGTTGTAGACAAAAATAACTCTGGCCCCCTGACCCAGATTGGCCCTACATACAGACTCCAACCATCAACAGGACTAGGTGGACTCTACCTGACATGGCATTAGCCACATACAATTCTCTTCCTCACTCTGTTCACTTGAGCATCATGTTAGCTCAGTTGGTCAGTTTATGGTACCAGTGGACGAGCGGAGCAAAGTACAGATTTCATTCTCGGTATTGTGCGAGTGGTGCTCAACTGGTGCTTTGTGGAATGAGCTCAAGTGCTCCTTGAGTTTTAGAAAGAAAATAAACGTCAAATATACTGCATGTAACAATCAAGCATCAAACATCAAACTGCATCATCCTAATCTTACACTTATTTCCTCAAATTGAATCTTATGATCCCACGTCTTGTTTCCATCTCTTCTCGTATCAGACTAGCCTGTGTGATATTTACACTCATTTAATAATTTGGTGTAACATGAATTCTGACCAGGCACAGAAAGGACTGACAACCACTGCAGTATGCCATATGTGCCATGCGTGTTATACATCTACGGTATATAATACATGAATCTGAACACACTGTTGACGTATTCACAAGAACTTTACCTCGGATGATGCAACTGACCACAACCCCCCCCCCCGTACTTTTGAAACTATTACGGGAATCCTTTAAACACCAACATCTTCAAACACTTTATTGTCTTTGCCTGAGGATTATTGTTTCACTATCACTTCACTATCACTAAGGAACATCTTGTTGCTAGGAGTTAAATAGACATTTAAATGTTTGCTTGTTCAAGAAAATGTTGCCCATCTACACTGACCAGAAAACACATAGGGGCACTTTAACGCCCATGAAGACATGCTAGACAAAGGCACGAGGTCAGAGCTGCAGGGGAATTGTATGTCACAATCTATGGGAAGTCCATGGTTGTGTGTGCAGTAGTATTAACAAGCCTACATTGCCTCAGGTGCAAGAGCACTGTAGCTGGTTATGTAATGGCTATTGTAATAACAGGGCTGGTCTGGGCCAGGTTACAATATGTCTAGTCAATGGACTCCTTCTCCACCCAGTCGCCTCAAATAAAATAGCAGCTCAGTAAGAGAGGAGCTTGAATCTTTTCTAATCTACTACAGCCAAAAGCCGTGCACAAAGCCGTGGCAAGTTGAAAATCCATCCCCATTCTGAAGTAACACAAGACACAGCACCATATCAATGCAAATGACATGAAGCAAAGATAACACTGTGTGTGTGTGTGTGTGCATAATAAGAGGTCATATGACTATACATTTGCATTAAAAAAAGTTCCACACCCACAACCCCCCCCCCTCCACACACACACACACACACACTAAGGAGCCTTCTCCAAGTTCACTTCAAGCTAGTGAAGCAGTGGAGTCTCTGACATGCTGAGTGGATCACTACAATAAACCAGTGGTGACAGACCATGGGCAGGAAAACTTGGCTTTTCCTCACTTTGACAGCTCAAACTGGGACGCCTCAATGAAAAGGGCTGGGAATGCTCTGAACCATGCAAATAAGAAAGAGTTCCCTTTCCTTAAAAAAAAAGCCTGGCACAGAAAGACAAAGACACAAGAGAGAATAGGAGGGAGGGAGAAGGACTGACGGGGAACAAGAACAATTTGTTACATATACAACAAATCACTTTTACACATTGGGGTATTTCAAGAGACCAAAACTGTGGAGTATTAAAAGTAAAGAACAGTTACCAATATCTAGCAAGCGTCTTAAACAAAACGCTGAATACTGTCCAGCACAGGAAAATATGGCAACTTTAAAAAATACATAAAATGAAACTTAAATGACCCATGTGGGGAATTGGGTCATTGCAGTAGAAAATAGTAACAGGATACAGCAAAGAAAATACAATATTAAGAATATAGCAAAAGGAGGTTCTATAGACAATTTCAACACTAGAATAGGTAGAATGTTTGAATTAAAAATATTTGAAAAAAGTATTAATTACAGCATTAGAACAAAGAATAAGAGATATGCATGATATGAAACTATAAAAATGATATGTATAACAAGTTAGAGGAATATGAAGTTTACAATGTAAACTTGTAAATATGTGAGGCGTATTCACATGAAGACGCCTACAGGAGGCCATAAAAACATACAGAAACATACAACATACATCTAGCCGAGTGGACATGCTTTGTAAAAGACTAGTGAGCCGTCCCCCCCTCCTCCTCCTCCTCCTCCTATACATCCATACATGTGATATGGGACACACTGCTAGGACAGCTGGATGTGTGGTCAACTGATGCCATGTCAGAGGTGTGTGTGTGTGTGTGATGCAGCACTATCTAAAGCCCTGTGAGAGGCACGTGGATATTTCTGACTAACTGGGTTAAGGAGGGTTTAGCATCGCATCCTCCGTCATCACTGGATATACTGAGGTGGTACAATGAGGATACCAAGAGTGCAACACACACGCGCATACAGTATAGAGAATATAGACCAAAAAAATTTCAGAATCGCTTTAGTAGCTCTTCGGCAGCTCCATCACGGCTCTGCACAGGCTGCTAGTTTCCCGGTTAGACCCAAAGAAAACAATGATGCAACTGGACTCATAAGAAGTCAGTGCGCATCCTGGGCTCCATCTTTGCTCTGCACAACCCAGTTGCCCAGTGACACCTTACCAAATCAGCAGAAAGCAGCGATACCGGGGTCATCCTGCACACACAGAAATGTCAGTGCAGGTCAAAGGGCATGCCGGGGTGGGGGTGTATGCAGATCAGGGCAGTGTGGGGCTTTAGTTAAGTAAGCAAGTGTCGCCCACCAACTGGACTGTCTTGAGGAAATAGAGGAGGAGATTGGTTACTATTGGTTTAAACTGGGGTTGATCTAGGAATTGTGGTGCCACATACACACACACAGCATCTTTGAGACAATTCTGGAAGCGCAAAATAACCTTGCTGTTTATTTTGCTTCAAAGCTCAGTCAGTATTTTCATGGTTCAGTAGGAAATGAGGACGGGTCAATGCACCCTATACCCTTTAACCTTTAAGGTCAGGATTCAACTCCCACTGACCATCACCCCTTTCTCCCTCCTCTCCTCCCTGCCTGCATCAGTAATCTGGAGGGGTTTTAAAAAAAAAAAATCACTTCACTGCATTGGAAGCTCCTCTTAGGTGCTGAAGGCTCCCCTCCAACCAGCAAACCTCCATAGAGAGCCTAAACTACCACAAGCCCCCCACCATCTGTCACACAGTTTGAGCCCCATCCACCCAATCCCCAAAACTCAGTACTGTGGCATTGCTCCTAAAGAGGATAGGAAACTTTTTTTTCATTTTAACACTGATTGGTTACCTATCAAAGTGGCAGGTAGAACAGACAAATTTACCAGCCACCGACAAAATGTACCAACCTTTGCGCTGGCTAGTGTTCATTTTTGACCCCGTTAAATATTCAGTGTTGATTCAATGATGAAATATACCGAAGTCCCGAGGCCAAAGTGGAAGCCGTTACCTGGATTTTGTTTCATGATGCCAGGGGTGTAATCCCAAGACGGGACCTGTTGACCCCCTGGTTAGCGTCCCACTCCAACTAGTCAGATCAGAGGGTCGGAAGAAACGTTCCCACTTCCTGAAAACATCCCACGCAGAAGGAGTTAAGCTCAAATCCTACATTCATGGTGCAATGAGGGGATGGAGGAAAAAGCAAAAAAGGAGAAATCCCAACTGAAAGGTTGACTACCCAAAACTCAATTGTTTCCAGTGAAAAGGGGAAAGCAGGAAGGGAGAGGGAGGTCAGCTTTGGTTGGTGTCTCTGATGTTGAGAACTGACTGTGTGTGAGCCAGGCTGTGGCTACTCTCCAGCACCCCCTCCTTTTCATTGTGTGTGTGTGTGTGTGTGTGTGTGTGTGTGTGTGTGTGTGTGTAAGGGAGACAGAGTGAGACAGAGGGAGAGTGTGACTGTTTAATCTGCCCCTCCCTCCTCTGCTGGTGTGTGTGTGTGTGTGTGTGTGTGTAGGTGTGTAGGTGTGTGTGTGTGTGTGTGTGTGTGTGTGTGTGTGTGTGTGTGTGTGTGTGTGTGTGTGTGTGTGTGTGTACCCCCCCATCTATCTGCATTCATCGGCAGTCAGATTAAATGGTCAGAGTTAGCGATTAGCGCTGTGCTGTCTTGGCCAGTGGGTAGCAGGCTAGCAGGGGGTGTGCCTACTGCCTCCACTGCAGCCTGAGAGGATTAGCCGCCGCTAATGCTAAGCTAAACGCTAAGCTCCAGCCGGTGGAGGCAAGGGGCCAGGGGCGGGGGCCTTCCCCTCTAGTCCCAGGGCTGGCACTCTGGCCTGGATGACAGGTGCCCGAAGGCTGGGTGCTACTGTCTAGTATACCGAACTGCATTTATTGTAGACTGCAGGTAGAAGTTGGAAGCTGGAACTCAGTTTACCACTACCTACAATTTGATGTTTCTTGGGTAGGTAGTGGCTTGGTAGAGTAAGTCTACTCAATTGAAGGGTAATAAAGGGTACCCAACTCATGAGAAAATCGTATAGAACATGATTTAGTGCTATATAAAAGTTTGCTGACTATTTCGCATCTTTCATACACTCTTGGCATTTGTGAAACAAACACAGGACAGTATCACAGCATCACCATTGTTTTAAAGTAAAGAGAGCCGCTAAAACACCTCAGACGTTACCTGATACTTTCAATCATGGTTGCCCCAAGAGCTCCCATTCCTTCTCTTCTTTTCTCTCCTTCTCTTTGACCATTCCTCTGTATTATGTATGGTTTAAGTGTGCTACTTTTGAATGCTTGCCCCCTCGAGGAAGCCGTAAAGGCCTTAGCATGAGAGCGGTAAGCATCTACAACACTAACATAAACCTACAGAATTGCGGCATGTTCAGCGCAGGACAGAAAAAAAGTCATCAGTCCACCTTATTTTAACTTTTATAAAACTGCTGTAGATACAAAGCGTGATTTCAGCCAGTCAGTTAGATGGAGTAAGGCTGCCTCAATATTGAGTGAAGGCGACATTAAGAAAGATCAGTGGAAATAATCATTCTTCTTCACTATATTGAGTTCATACAATTTACAACCAAGGAGCAAAGACAACTGGGCTAACTGGGAGCAACTCTTACTGCATCAGGGTAAAGCCACTCTAAACCTATCCAAGCTGACAAAACCATGATAAAACCAAACAACACTGACAACAATGCTCACCTGTTCTCTACCATACCATTGCAATGTTGCATTGGTCAGCTGAAACAACGTACCCGTCTCATAGAAATCTTTCTGAATTCAAAATGAATGAATTCTCTCTCCGTCCCAGTCCACTCGTTAGATGGCCCACATTTGGCCAATAACTTTCAGATTCACTCTGTACTACACTTAATACTACACTACCCATAATACCCAGCGTCTTCCACACTCCCCATAGTTCATTACTTGGGCAGAACCAGACACTAGCATCCACTAGACTGGACTTCAGACAAAAGACAACACTACACCAGCCCTCATCGATATTGAATGGGGAACGTTTTGAACCATGTAACATTTTGAACCATGTGTTTTGCAAAAAAATAAAATATAAGAAGGAGAAACAGAATAATCTAATGGGGCTTTCAGAGTCCCAGTGAGCAGCGGATGTGAAGGTTACTGTGTTGCACATTTACAACTGCTGTGATTGCAGCCAACACATGCTGTCTTGTTGAGTGACTGCTGTGCTTAGCCATGCATTACACCCACATTTGTGAAGTGGACTGCATCTTCACGCTCCTCTGCTGCCCTTGTGTTGACCAAATATTGCCTTGTCAGCTTGTTTACACACACACACACACACACACACACACACACACACACACACACACACACACACACACACACACACACACACCTTACTTGTCAGACCTGTCAGTCACCGATCGCTAGAGGGGTGATGGATCAACAGGGCGTTTCCTCATCAAGAGCAACAACTGCTTAAAAATATGTGCACACACACAGACACACACACAGACACACACAGACACACACAGACACACACAGACACACAGCAGCCTCCTCTAAACCTCATTGGCAACGCTAACCTGTCAGTGGGACACAATTATTACTTCACTGTCCTACTACATGATTCGTTCACCACCATTACCATCAGGTAAAGAAGGAGCTACCACACCGACACCGACACACACACACACTTTTCTCTTTCATGCTCGACCATCTCTTAAGTATTTTTCACATTGCTATTGTCTGTTCTATTTCTCATTGTCTATTGCTGTGACCCTCGAGGGGCTGGTTAAACATTTCTCCTCCCCAGTGGCTCTTCTCTGTCCCAGATACTGCCTGATGCCCCACACAAACACTCTCTCTCACACACACAAAGTAATAAAGAGTTTAAACATTGCCTAAATATCTATATCTAATATAATAAGTATAAAAATCACCTACCAAAACATGCAATTTATCTTTATCTATCCTCTCCCTCCATACCTCTTTTCTTCCTCCTGCATGCCTCTCTCCGTCTTTGTCCCTCTTCTTCCTCTGTGATGGTGAAGAGGGCAGGGATGGCTGAACGGCTGCCTCCCTTCCTTAGCCTCCCCCTGCCCTGCGGGCACCCGCCTCTACCTCCTCCACCTCTTCCTCCTCCTCCTCCTCGCCCTTTACTGTCTGGCATAGCCTGCCCTGTTGCTAACCCTCTAGCCCCTGGCTAACTCACCCAACCCTGCCCATCCCACCCTATGGTGGTGGGTGGGATGGGGCAGGTCAGTGGAGGACACCGGAGGAGGCTGGCGGAGGACGGGGTCACCCCTAACCCTTCTTCTCAATGGAGACCTGTATGACTAACGGCTAATGCTAACAGAAAATACTCCTCTGGCTGCACGATGCTCCTCTGTCTGAGAGACAGGAGAGTGTAGAGAGAGCGAGAGAGAGGGAGGAGAGAGCGAGAGAGTAGACAAAAAAAGAGCAGCTCACTGTGTCATCTTCATATAGTCTGCGACGGCAGTGCCAGGCGAGAGAGAGAGAGAGAGAGAGAGAGAGAGAGAAAGTCAGAGTGAGAGTCTCTGAGGATGAGCTCTTGTAGTCAGGCTTAGGAAAGAACACTTAATCCACAAGACTGGATCGGCCCAGAGATGGAAGGATTGCATTCCTCTTTTCCAGTCTTGACTCTTCTGTCACCCTCCACGAGATGCTGCTGCTGTTACTACTGCTCTGCGTCTGTCCGCACCCCTTCTCCTTCCTCGACTCTCCCCTGCTAGGTCTGCCCTGTAAATGCAAACTTGGCGGTGGAAGCACGTCACACACACACCCTGGCTGTACGCACACACACACACACACACACACACACGCGGCCCTGCAGACACAGCAGTCGTAGAGGGCAGCGGGGCCGTTAAAATATTCAGTGCTGATCTAACAGCGGAAGGTGAGCCGGTACCGGTAAGACGTTTCCCTGGCGACAGCAGCGTGTGGACCAACGACATAGAGTGGGAGCAGGAGAGTGCAGGCTAGGCTTCAACATAATGTACACACAACTATGCATACACACACACACACACACACCAAACCAAACAATGCAGTATTGCACCTGCCTCCATGCAAGGGGTGTGTTCATAGAGCACATGGTATATGGCTCCTCCCCGTTTCCCACTTAAAGGCCCATTAGTTGTTTTAAATGGAGCGGATCCAAGTATGAAAATGTTTCCATTCATGTCTGGCTGGCTCTCCATGGGAAAGGAATGACACCGTACGGGAACAAGCATGCAGCGCAATCAGTGTTTATATCTGGAGTGGCGGTTGCAAGATCAGTCTATGACTCACACTTACGATGTTGGTGCTGCAACTGCACTGCAGCAGTGCAACCTGAGCTGCGCTTAGTTATAATATACTGACACTGCACATGCACATACAGAATGCACCGAGCATGAGGCAGAAATAAATAAAAGGAGGTGAGGTGATGTGCTGAGCTCTCAGTTTGACTTGGCACCGACACACAAGAACAAGAAGGTGACATGGGAGGGACTGAGGGAAGGAAAGGACTGAGGGAGGGACTAAGGAAGGGACTGGACTGAGGGAGGGACTGAGGAAGGGACTGAGGGAGGGACTGAGGGAGGGGGAGGAGAAATAAACCAAGAGCAACCAGTTCTTTGGAAAGACACACACAATATGAGTACAAACACCAAACCTATAACAGCAACCATATTGCCTCTCCCTTTATCTCTGTGTGTACTCACACTTATCTCACATTTGTCTAAATACACACCGAGATTAAACAACTTCCACCATGACAGTTCAAAATGTCACTGTCACCAAGACGTTGGGGTCAAAAAGAGAATCATGACTAAGGTGGACTATGTGACCGTTGGCAGTCATCTGGGCTCAAAACCACTACAGCTGAACTTTGTTGCATGTGGTCGGCCATAGATTCAGGTAAACCCCTCATGGCCCGGCTGATTGGATTTCTGATATAGATATGAACAGCAGCTTACTTCAGACTTGTTCATTTGGTCAAGTGTGCCGTGAGGCTTCTCAAACAGCTTGTTGATGACTGTCTCTTAATGCCTCTGTTGATATAAAATGTAGCTAATATACCACAACTGAAACACACAGCCTACGTAGTTCAGCATAGTGAGTTCTTGAGTGAACACATTTTTTAAAATATATTTATAATAGAGATTGGGCTTAAAGATATTTATTGTACAAAGGAATTCTTCCTCAAACGTTCCAGACCTCTACTTGTGTTGTCTCACCTCCAACATGTACACACTTTGTATACAGACACACATATTCATGAAAGAGCAATCTGATCTTTGTCCCCGCAGCAGAGTAATACTGTAATCCTACACTTAGACTTTAACCGGATAGGCTAGGCTACACACCCTTCTCACACCTATTCAGTGTGTGTGTGTGAGAGGGAGAGAGAGAGAGAGAGATGAATGAATGAATGAATGAATTCAAAATTAAAACTGCTCTATAAAGAGATGAAATGAGTATGCAAGTATGTTAGAGCCCCAATCTGGATTTAAACTTTAAATCAACTTTTTGTTTCACTCCAATGTTTATAAGCATTAACAACGAAGACAAATGGCTTCAAGATGCACTTATAAATTCATTGTTAGTGCCCAGATATAGTCAAGTGGTGGAGATAGGCATCATGGCAGGGTGCACAATTTCCCCTCTTGCTTTCACTATGGTAACATCAGGGCATATATGATCAATATGAGTACTGTGACTACTACAGCACCTTGCACCAAAAGATTACTGAACAAATTGAATGGTAACGTAATTTCAGCTAGGATGAAAGTTAAGCTGGGTAAGTCGAGGAGCATCTCCATTGTTAATTTAAGGGGAAGCTGGCAAATGAAAGATTATACAAAAGATGACGAGGCAATTCCAAGAGTTTCAGAGAAGCCTGTCAAAACGTAGGAAGGTGGTATGAGTCGACCCGAAATGACAAAGGGCAGATTCAGGAGATAACAGGATGTCGTTAGAGGCAGTGAAAGGATGGAGAGGTTGGGACTACCAGGCAAGTTAAAGCTGTGGTGCCTGCAATTTGGTCTGTTGCCTCGGGTTACGTGGCCCTTTAAGGTAGAGAAGTTAGAGAGGCTGGTTAGCTTGTATGTCAGGAAATGGCTTAGAGTGGCACAATGTCTTACAAGTGTGGCTTTGGAACTACCTATATTTAGGAGAGGAGTTGAAAAGCAGAGGTAAGATTAGAGATGACAGAGTCTAAAGACACAACAGTTAGGAGTGTAGCGACTACGGTATCAGCGGGCCTACGTGGGAACCCAAGAGAAGAAGAAGTTCAACAGGAACAGCCATTGCTCAGACATGAGGATATTGTAGTGCAGGTGCAACAAGTGCCAGGGAGGCCTAGGCAACCTTTATGGAGTAGGGCAACTCCACTGGAGAAAAAAAAGATGGTTGTGGGATGAATATGTCAGCAGGAAGGTGTGCCAAAGCTGTCTCTTGTGCAGTGCATGATCAGTGGATAAAAAGGGAAAGTGTAGTGAGCTGGAGGAGAGCTGTGGGGTATGGAGGCAATCTGAATGAGATTCACACCTGGAACCAAAGCCAAGTGCGCTGGCTGAGGTGTTTGGCAGCAGCAACTGAGAGCAGCTGGTTAGAAATTAATTTGTCAGCTGATAGGAAGGCAAATATTAAAATGGGTTTTGTCCATGAGGAAGAAAAGATTAGGAGGGAAACGTAGGCAGGCATACTGTAGGGCAGCTAAGGGAAGACAGATTGGCAAATGGCAACAGATTTGGGAAAACAGCTGATAATCCTATGGGAACTAGTAAGCGCTACCTTAAGGCCAGACTTGTTGTGGTCAGAAGCGCAGTGGGATGTGTATTTTGTTAAGCTCACAGTGCCATGGGAAGGCACGATAAATGAGGCATATGAAAGGAAAATGATTAAAAATATCAAGTTAGCAGCAGGGTTGGAAAGCTGTTGGAAAGAGTGCACCCCATAGAAGTTGGATGCAGACAGTTTGTAGCAAAGTCAACTGAAATTCAAATGAGGTATTTGACAGTGGAAATAAAGCAGGCAGTAAAGGCTGGGGGGGGGGGGGAACTGAGGAGAAAGCATACTGACTGGTGCACAAAGTTGCTAAGCTAGTGCTATCGTGTTGAATGTTCTAGGTTAGCTAATGTGGGCTGGTGTATTGGTTTGTTAGCATTTGTTTGTTAGCAGAATGCATGCGGGTACAGTATATTGTTTGTTAGTGGTATATTCCCTGGTCCTTTTAGTCTATGGTTGGATAAAACCGCTGAGCAAGCTGTTTGAAGCCAACAGGGTCAGCTGTCCTATTACCCCATTGTTGTGGATAATGAAATGATTATTATGATGAAAACACATAGCCTTCAGTTCAGCCCACAAACTACTTCAAATATCATAGACATGGGGTATGTCAGTACTTCAGTTTTTCCTAAGGTTTTATTAAGCCTATTTGATAATGAAAAATAGGATTTCTTTTTTGACTTACAAAAAAGCTACTGTAATGTTGAGAACAGCTAAGAGACGTTGTTAGACACTATGGAAATTATGTGTTACAGCGGTAACATCATTACATGATAAAGTTTAATAGAGCTATTAATCGATAATTAGCAGATAATAATATTAATTTACAGTGTCATTCTTCCACCAAACAGCAAACAGCCGTTGAACAGTAGCTGAACAAAGTGTTTGCTAAGCCCGGTCACTGCGTTTATCGGCTATTTTACACCGGCTTACAACCTGACTCAGCCAATCAGAACTGACGACCGGACCTATCCGTTAAATAATAAATGTCAGGCCACAGTAGTGTGAGTTGTAGCCTAAAAACACTTTAAACTTTAGCTCCTGCCACGTCCAGGACAAACGCTCTGGCCATTTCCACTAATTCACCTGTCACGTCAACTGCAGCTCAAGGGGCTTTTCGACAAGTTCACAAAATGTCAGCAACAGGTGTCTACCTGCGCAGGGACAGCTGGAAAGGTTTGGAAACAACTGACAAAAGTAAACGGAAAACGTTTCAAAGTAGTTTGACGAACGGGTAGTGTCTGATAAATATAAATTAACCGGTTTGATGACTCGGTTGATAGTTAATCCCATTCCCGTGACCGGCTTGCGCTACTTGCAATCACTCTCAGCATTCAAACATTGAGAAAAATAATTACGGTCCCTTCGCCGATCGGGATCTCGCTATTTACGCAGCACTTCGTTGCTCAAAAAAAAAGTTTGTTCGAGTAAACTTTCCTGTCGATAAGAGCTCACCTTGGGACTCGGGAAGAGATGAGTCGCTGCCATCCTGGTCCGCCATTTCTCCTGACGTCAGCTGAGAGGGATCAGCAGCAGGAACTCAAGGGACCGGGAATGGCCCCTTACACAGACTGGGCCCCTCCTACGGACAGGTGGGGGACGGCACACACACATCTATGGAGTATAGAAGAAACATAACAACAGCAACAATAATATTAATAATAATTGGCATATTAAACTTCAACACTCTCACTCTCACACACACACACACACACACACACACAGAGGGTGAGGCTTCTCATCAGAGGTCAATATGCCTTAATTTGGGTCTTTGCACCCCATGATTACAACAAGCCAAGGCTATTTACCTGCAGGCTTTGCAAACCACATCTGACTTATTTTTGGAACTGTAAATTTTCCGTTTGCTCCTGTCGTCTTTGTCACTGAGTAGAGGATTTCTAATGTGTTTAAATGGACTGCTTTATATGTGGAGATGGAGGTATGGCTGGGAATTGCAGCAGACAGGTCTATACAAACTATTATGTTGACATCTACTGGTAAACTGATCATATTGCAGTTTTTCTGAATTGTATTCAAAATACTAAACTGAAATGATCATTTGGCCACATTGACAAATCACAGGTAGAAACACTAGTTGCTTAATTGTTCAATTACAAATCAGAGCAGGGGGTCAAAGGTGACTCTCCTGTTTTGGAGATGAATGGATGACAACATGGCAGAGAGAGGTAGAGGGAGAGGAAGGTGAGGGTAAGTAAGCTACTCTCTACACTATTCTACTGTTTTTACTGTAGTACTACATATACATATGGTATTCAGTGATTACTGTACTATAGAATGCACTATTGCAAGTGAACCACAGTACTATAAACAGCAAGTATGTTCCATGTATCATATGAAATTGCAGGCTGGGTAGTATTTTTCTGTTACTTTAGTATTTGCAGTATTTTACAGTATTTTTTGAGTAAAAAACGCTCAAAATCCTTTGTACCTGAGATCTATGGTTGATGAAAGTTTAAAACACACATCCTTTTACCTTTTTATTTTTTTAACCAAGTTGGCAAGTTACATCTGATGAGAAAAAAAAACAACTGAGACTAATAAGGATGGCTAAAGTAACACAATTATTATGCACAGTTATGCTCATACATTGTGTGACATTACTGCTACCTTAGTATTATCGTCACAAAAATATGTTGTTCATTGTAACATGGACCTATGAATGAACACATTCTAATTTACAGCAATACCCTCCACACAAATGCACACTCACACCTAGGAGCTGCCCAGTACTACCACAGTCTTGTACTGTTGACCACCAAGCACCTCCACTGCAACAGTAGTAGACTTCTGACAGTAGCTGTTATGTGAGGGTGTTACTTGTTCACCTCCCCCAAAAAAATTCCCTGGGGATTTGAGCAACCCACCAGCCTCAAGAGTGCTTCTCTACCTGTCATCCGATATAGTTGCATTTGTTACCTGTGAATTGTGAGACCTCCCGGGGAGTGCTGACTTACTGCGCTATTGCCCCACACTACCAGCAGAGGGAGCACTATTCCTACAGTGAAACTAAATTCTGAATGCCTGTCTTTCTGTTGAATAGGATCATTTTAACATCAAAATCAGATTCAGTTAATATGAAAAAATGTCTAAAAGATAGAATGGGGTTTAATGGCCATTGATGCAGGTCTACATATATACAACCAGTAGCTAGTAATGGTGCATTCATTAAATCACATTGTAATCAATCAGCAAAATCCTTCTGTGTATCACAAATTTCAATAAAAATGGATTGCATTTCAATGTAACCATTCACTACTCCCAAATCACAGAAAGCTTATAATGATTCGATGTCCCCTCTTTGTGTTTCACCTCACAATTACCCTTCCACAAAGAGGCTTTTCAAGCGAGCGAAATGAAAAGTGAGACAGAAATAAAGGCCAATGTTATTTCAACTAACCCAATGATATTTGAGCAAGGATTTAGTGTTCCTGGCTGAATATGTATGCTAATCTCTGTTCATATCGCTGTCATTTGCCAGGCTGCGCAGGCTTACCCCCCCAGACCCGCAGTATGATGGCTGCTGATTGGTGCATGGAAAACAGTAACCAGGGCAACCAGCTGTTTGGCTATTCCTCTGGTGGAGGAGGAGGAGTCGAGAGATGTTGGTCTGTAGGTACGGGGTGGAATGTTTTTCTCCATGGTTATTTAACTCACATACTAACACACTGACAGACACACAAACACACACACACACACACACACACACACACACACACACACACACACACACCTGAGCACCTCTGTGGGGCTTGTAAGGGAAGGCAGATGGAGAGGATGGGAGAATGCTGATGGCTTGGATACTCTCTTTTGTGTCTTGGGATATCACTCTCATAAATCTCTCTCACTTTCTTTCTGTCTTCTCCGCTTTTTATCTTTCTTGGGAGGTTTAACCCCCTTCATCTCCGTGTTTGTTTTCCAGAGAAAAACACCCCCTGCTCCTCCTCTTTCATGAATTTACTGTCTGGTTTTGTGTGTGCTTGATGTCTGGTTTTTGTTTTTATTTGTTGTCTGTGTCGGGCTCCACAAGAGCTCTCTCAGCGGGCTAGTCAGCGGGTAGTGGTTAGGCCTGAGGTGAGGTTCAGGGTTGTGTGTGCATGTGCATTTGGTGCCCTCAGGATGACAGCCTGCTCAGATTGCCTGTAATTGGTTCCCAGGGGAAAGGGATCTTGGGATCCTCTCTACAGAATAACAATGCCTTGATGGCTCATCAATAAACCCACACCATAAAAAACACTCTCTCTGCATCGCATGCATTCACTCCTGCTGCCCTGGTGTGAGGGGGGAAACGGGAAGATGGGAGGGGGGTCTCCTTGACCTAAAAGGGTACACGATTTGATGGGAATAGATGTCAGACATGTCTAATTTGACAGACTGATCCTCTGTTGATTAATGTCCAGGGCTCTGCATGGAAGACCATAATCAGCTAAGAGGGAAGGAGGGAGGGAGGGAATGAGTGGATCGAGGATCTGATTGATTTTGAGGGCAAGACCCCTCGCTGCTCCTCAGGAAATGTATTTGGATTAATTTGTGTGTGTGTTTGTGTATGCACAGGACCCACAACGGGTCAGTGGATATCAGGGCAGAGGTCAGATAGGTTTCAAGATCAAGTGGGCAGGTTGAACAAGCAGGGGAGGGTCTTAGCAACACCAATCCAGGGACGAATAGCATGTTTTTCTGACCAGACGGTTTACATCAAGGGCACAGGAAGTGATGTGTTGACATTTCTGGCAGCAGCGACAGCGATTTGTTTGAAATAAATAGAACTGGGAAGTTAGCACGAGCAGCGGTAGCATCATGACGCAACAGACAAAGAAAAAAAGCATCATGATCTCCGGGACATGCGGTGCAGAAACACAGCAGCAATGAGCGCTTGGCACCAAAGATGTCGCCAAAACCCAAACAAAACAAAAACGAGGATCTGGCAGACTACCACTTTAACTGAATTCCCATAATTCTTTTTTCATGACAACCATGACGTCTCACGGTGGGAGAATGTACTTCTCTTCAGTCATCCAGTTTTCCATGGACTGCTACAATACACTGATGTATTGCATATAGAGCTACAGTAAATCCTTTAATGATGGTTTGATGATGAAGCACATTGTTCTATAAGCAGTGCTTCTATATGTTATAAGCTATGTTTACAGTGCAGCTGCTAGTGTTAACTAGCGGTCGACGTAGCCTAACGCTGTATTCTTATAGAAGACATGCTGCTCATTAATTCTCATTAGGTCTATATGTCATTTCCACAAAGGTACCGTGGGACTGAACAGAACCTGTACTCGTTTTTTTGTGTCTGTTTTTCTTGTCACTTTTCCTTTAAGGCTTTTCCTTCAAGGCTGACTGCATCTATCTAGCTCTCTCTCTCTCTCTCTCTCTCTCTCTCTCTCTCTCTCTCTCTCTCTCTGCCTCTCCTCAGAGTACCTTCCAAGCAGCAGACAGCAACATAATGTCACTCCTGTCATTCGTTTGACCGAAGACCAGCCAGTTAATTTCGACATCTCATTCATAAAACAAAGGCACCGGCGAATCAGATTGCTCATGCTGCGTTAACCTGCCCAGCAATACCATATCGTGGCGTATCATTGGTCACTCTTTTTGGTTATGCGGAAATATAGGTCAATTTTTTTTTTTGACAGAGATTATTCTGTGTGTTTGAATCCTAATGGAGTTTCAACTCTTGGATATCATAGACGCAATCTACCCCCCGTTGCCAACTTGTTGTTGCTGTTGGAACACGTGTGGGACAAAGCATGTGTTGTTTTGGTGGCATGATGATGAAAACCTGTTTAATCATCTCTGTAGGATGTGATTCACTAGAAGCAGATGGCCTTATGAATGATCTGAACACGCCCCCACAGACAGACAGACCCCCCACCAGGACAATTGCCCTACCCTGCCTTACACACACACACACACACACACACTGACATCTCAATTATTTACACTAAGCTGTCATGTCCATTCAAGAGAGGTCGTATTCATTATTTTTCTTTCACATGCAGACTCACACACACTCACTGAGCTGTATAGTGATAATTCATGCTGTATCTCGGTCTGAGACCCTTTGCAGCCGACCAATCGCATCCCGTCATCCTTCAGAAGGCCAGTCACAACAAAGAAACCTCATAAACAACCACTTCATATACAAACAAGGCAAGCAGACATATGGCTATGTGGTGCCCCGAGTAAATAGAGCTATTAATTCTAAATCCCTGCGATAAATCCCTCGGATAGTCATGGCAGTATTATCTACAGAATCTTTGTAATAGCAGCGTTTCCTATAGGACCATCCAGGCTGACTTAAGGCCAGCCGAACACCAGTAAGACATTTAGTTAGATGGTCTCCGTGTGCATCCTCGGCGATATTGTTTACTGACAGGACTAACAGTGTCTGTACTAATGTTACAGTTCTGCAGCATCTCTACAGAACTAACTGCACCTACACAGAATAAAAGTGATATACTGTAATGATGTCTGGCTTCCATAGTATCTATATTAATGTGCTATGTTCAATGTGCTATGTGCTCCCTTCATCCACTCTCGGATGATGGTATAGTACAACAGCTACGACTGGTAGTGATCATAGCTGCTGAAGTGAATGCAGGCATAAAGGCCTTGAACTTGCTCTTACTTCGGCTGCCTCAGACAGCACCGCAAAAAGCTATTCTCGTTCTTCAGCCACATCTGTGTCTTTGCCTCAAGCAGTAGTATTGGTAATAGTAACAGTCAATGGTGGGAGCAAAGACTGCGTGGCCTTGCGCACGCCTACATCTTTTTATGCTTGAAGAATGAGTTGTAGCATTTATGTCTGGAGTGCTGGAACATTGAATGGGCTCAGTGGAGTAGAAGTAAAGAGATTCCCGGGAGATAAACTGTACATTCTGTGCACACACACACACACACATGCATGCCATGTGTGATAGAGGTGATAGAAGAGGAGTGGCGCTGTTTGGCCGAAGTGCCTGTCATGTGAATGAGTGAGCGGGGTGCAGCAGCGTGACATGTTGCCCCAGCATTGGTCTGATGCTGCCATTAGATTCCACAGTGGTGGAGATGAGATGGGATCTATCTGCCAGCTGAAGGAAACAGGGATACCACTGGTGTCACCCTATATCTCATCTCTGTCTTTACTCCCCCTTCATCTATCTGTCTGTGTCTTTCTGTCCCCATTCTGCTATCTCTCTCTCTCTCTCTCTCTCTCCCTCTCCCTGAAACCTAAGTACTGGCATGATGGATCACTGAATCCACAGGGAAGAGGGAGAACGAGGGAGAGGGGTTGGGAAAAATGGAGCGGAGCGCCGGAGGAGAGTGGGGGATGGAGTGAGGACGCTAGGGGAAATATAAGATGAAGAGAGAATGGCAAAATGAAAGGGGGGAGGGGAGAAATTAAATATACAGTACAGTCTGATATAACGAGGAGATATGCTGTTTTCCCCGGCAGAAGAATGTGACGTGATAATAACAACACGTCAAGAATGGCAGGTCTACCCTGCTTCCAATTTCATTTCACTTCCATACATCCATACAATTTCCTTTTTTCCATCAAACAACTGCTTCCGTTCACTGTCAGTTCTGATATTCCGACACCTCATGGTTGGAACATGACCGACACCAATTGTAGACTGTGCTGGTGTGTGCTTTGCTGGTGTGCAGCCAGCTGACTGAACCAGGCGCAGGCACGCTGTGGGGGGGTGGGGGGGGGGGGGTCTCCCATCCTTAGCTATTCTCCTCACATTCACCTTGCAGTCCCAATTATTCAAGGCGGTGTGCACGAGCGCTCCCTGCCAGCCAGCCCCAGCTGTGAAAAGTGGGTCATGGAATTTAAAGGCGCAGGCTTGTTGCACTGTACATTCACTGTTTGCCTGTTTGTCTCTCCCGACATGCAGCAACACTGCTTGTGCAGTTATATTTCCTGCAGCGAAACCCACAAGGCTGTTTGTGTCTGTAGCAATGTGTGTCAGTGAATCAGAAGACGTTCATGATGACGTTCTCAGCTCTAGCACAAGCAAGTGTGTCTCCTCTATACTGGCCCATATTCCTCCGCATGACTGCCCTTTATAAATAAAGATATGTGCTTTGATTTATAGTGAGGCTGACTTGTTCCTTCACAGATCAGTGATTTATGTAACTAAGTTTTATTATGATTACTCAGTGCCTTCACAATGACACTTTAAATAACAGCCTTACATGGTCTCAGCGATCAATGAACACTTTCTACCTAGTTACAATGAACAGTAGGCCAGTAGGCTAGAGTTCATATGCAGCTAGACATGCTGCAGAGTGAGCAATAATGCTATGGTGCTCTGATGAGCTCCTTACAGAAGCAGACAACTCCCTGTTCAGTGACTGGACTGTCCCACTAAGCTGCTGCTGAGCACTGACAGGCACCACACTGGCAAACAGGGTGGAAAGAGGTTGCTCCAATATGCCCCATGGAAGCATGCTCACGTGACCCCTCTCCTCTACACACACACACACACACACACAGGTACACACAAAATCAACATCTGGATAAACTGTAATGCACATGAACCCTCCTTCTCTTCAGTCTAAATAAAGCACACAGACACACCTTCCCCTATCATATCTGTTATAGATCATAAAAACACACTGTCTGAGTCATTCTGCATTTTTATTATCAGCAAAAACAAGACCACACACACATTACATTTTAGAAACGAGAACGCTTGTTGTGGATGTACAGAAAAAACATAAAACTGCAGAAAAAACATATTTTATTATTATTATAATAATAATAATAATAATAATAATAATAATCATAATAATAATAATAAGGTATAAAAAGGAAAGTGTTTATTTCGTGAAATAAAAACCTTTGGGTCAACAAAAAATGTTCCCCTCAACATGCAACTATAAAAATACATGCAAACGTAAAGCTTTCTAATATGGACGCCATTGAAATACTCTCCACATACTCATATCGGCCTATTGCCCCTGAACAGTCTCTCGACAGAGAAAATCCCGTTGAGTACCTAGACACGAACGCCAGTATATCTTGGATGCATCTCAGTCTCCTGTAATAGCTTCCTCTCTTCAACTTTCCTTTCACTTCACTGATCCGGAAAACAAATCAACCACTGCTAGCTCAGTATGGTCACGCCCATCCAGCTCTGTTCAGATCAAGGAAAGGAGATGCAAGGAGGAAGCTAACTTTAGACTATGAAGATGCACCCCTAAATTTCTGCCTCAGACAGATTCTTACAGACACACTCATTTCTGGCGTCAACCGACAGTGAAAACGCCTTTAAACAACCAAAACTTGGGAAGAACAACAAAAACAGCACCATTTTTTAAATGTCCTGGTTTCTCTCCAACATGACAGTCACGTTGTTTCAACAAAAAGGTTCTACAAAGTCATAAATGGTAGCTTAGTCAAAAAGTATTTTTTGCTTGATTATAAGTTCATAATATTTATACTCTTTATCAATGTTTTCTCTGTTGTTAGCATGCAAGACCAGTGCTTTGAGTGTTACGTTAAATCAAACATTGCCCTGTTTTGTCTTTGGCAGCTGAGGGTATATTACACTGCAGGTTTAGGTCTGCTCCGTTCCGGTCGTGTCAGAAATGGAACTGGGCCCAACCCCATTACAGAGTCATGATTGTACCAGAGCGTTTTGAGTGTGTTGGTGTACAGAATAAATAACTGAATCTTCTTCCTAAATCTGAGCTTATGCAATAAGGGAACTTTAACATTAACAAGTATCAGCTTCTACTTTATACTTTTAAACTTCCTAGAGTTCTGCGTCCACCTGAAGGTGTTTCGCAAATATTACAATCCGGGTGAAAATGTTGTGTCACACTAATGCCTCCAGAACCTTTGACATTTAGTATGTAATACTCCTGGTTTGGCACTCCTCCCCTTCCTACAGGACCTGACTGGATGGCTGATGCCTTTAATTACGGACCTCAAAGACCGCCTTTATTGAATTCCCAAGACCTTATTTGCCTTTACGTTGTCATGAGTTCATCAGGTTCAGCGCTGGGAAAATGGTGACCTGATCCTGGATGTCCTTCAAGGCAACTTCATCCACTACTAGAGAGGCAATAGCAGAGGTAAGTAAACCAGGATTTGAGAAACAACTAAAATGTTTGAGCTTTGTGTTTGAAGCGCACCAAATACCTAAGCAACCAACTGATATGTATTCCTGATGAAATAGCTGGAGGGAGAACAATGGACATCATGTAACATGATAAGCTAAAGGCTCCCAATCATACAGGTTTTGTAGAGAACTACAACACCCATCATGCCTTGCTTGTGAAAGTTGTTATAGCACAGGGGGTGAATGGTAAAACTCTTTAGGCCATTTTAGCCTGGTGGTTTGCTAAAATGTTGGCCTTTACTGTACTCTCCACTCTTCAGAGTTTACAGATCACAAGAGGACTGATTGGTGTATTAAAGCTCTGAGATTTTGAATGAACTTCATCAAATTAAAACTACAGAGCTCCCTCAAATTCGCAAACGCTGAAGGAGTACGAAAAGTTGAGTAGGACAGAAAACTCCTGAAGACCACATTTCACCAGATGCTAAACTGACTAGAAGAATCAGATGACCGATTAATGGCAACATACATTGGCAGAAGAAGTAACACCGAAAGGAAATGAAAGGAAATGAAAAACCATGAAGCACTGTGTGTACATAGTGCTACAACTAATGTCACAGCTAGTACAAACATTTTTTTTTATCCCTCCCTTTGGAGATGTTCGCTTCGTTGGATAGATGGTATGGCTGTTCGGCTTGAAGGTTGCAGCATGGCTGTAAAATGATGAGTATAGCTGTGGCATGTTCCAGGGTTTGATACTGTACTACGGCTGTATTGCACAAGGTTATTTTAGCATGTTACCTGTCAGGAGTTGAATATTATGACGCACCATGTCATTCTATGTAATTGTGAAATGAATGACTAGTGCTATATGCATTGATTTCATTGTGTTTTGATAAATTTGGGTTTGACGACAGTCCATGTTTGAGAACGTTGGGGGGGTGCGATGACATATGGTTGGTTGGTGCTTGACGCTACAGCCATTATAGACCCTTCTTGGTGGGTGCACTGAGTTTCCTCATCCCTCTTATCCTGCCCAGCAACTCACGGACGAAGTCCTGCAAGGAGGAGAGAGACAGAGTGTGAGATAGAGACAGACAGATGCACACATACACAGGTAAAGGATTATTTGTCTCCGTAATGGCCGAACGTGCAGTGAAGTCACACCGAGGCTATTTGATCGCGGCTGACATTAAGAGACAAAGTCATTCAGGGAGGGTTTAGCGAGAGCTTGTATGGAGGCCGGTGATAAGAGACGGAGAGAAGATGCTGATGAACATCATCCTCGTTATTATAGCAGAGGTGATTCAGCTCATGACCTAATTACCGACAACTACGCCTCCCTCCTACCTCTCTCTATCCCCCTGCACCTCTCCCTCCCTCTTCTCATGTCCCTCTGCATCGCTCCCTCTCTTAATATCTCTGTAATTGCCTCTCTCAATCACTCTCTACCTCCTTCCCTTCATCTCTCGCCGTGTTATTTTCCCAGCATACCTCTGTCTCACACTGCAGCCATCCTTCCTTTCATCCTCCCTGATCACTCCCTCTCCCTTTCTCTGTGCCTCTCTCTCTCTCTCTTCTCTCTCTCTCTCTCTCTCTCTCTCTCTCTCTCTCTCTCTCTCTCTCTCTCTCTCTCTCTCTCTCTCTCTCTCTCTCTCTCTCTCTCTCTCTCTCTCTCTCTCTCTCTCTCTCTCTCTCTCTCTCTCTCTCTCTCTCTCTCTCTCTCTCTCTCTCTCTCTCTCTCTCTCTCTCTCTCTCTCTCTCTCTCTCTCTCTCTCTCTTATTCTATCCTCAAGGGATTACAATGTGTCTGTGTGTGTGGCACACATCAATGGCTGGCTACTGGCTGAGCATACCAATGTCCTTGCAGCGATTGTCATAGGCTGACCTAATGCCAGCGGGTTACACACACACACACACACACACACACACACACACACACACAGGCAGGCAGGCAGGCAGGAAGGATAGCTGTGTGAACTGCTTTTAATCACTAAAATGGCTTAACTCCATCTCACCCAAGTGCAGACAGTCAACACCTCTGTGAAAATGCACGCGCGCACACACAAACACACACATTCAATCTGTACTTGTTAGTCTGTATGTATGTGTGTGTGTGTGTGTGTGTGTGTGCGTGCATGTGTGTGTGTGAGAGTTTAAGTGCACACATTCTGTGCCTGTATATGGAGGCAGTAGATCCGTTAGATCCAGAATAAAGCAATGACAGTAGAGAGACAGAATGACCGTCTGATTGCTTCAGGGCTGGCACTGAGGGAATGTACAGTGTGCCTGTGTATGTGCATGTGTGTGTGTGTGATTAATTAACCACACACACATCTGGGATGCGATGCTCCAATGGACCTAAAGCGAAATGCACAGTGTAAATCGAATGATGCGCGTGGACATCGATGGGATCTATCTACTCACACACCACTAAGTCGTATTATACATACAGATGAAAAAGAATGAACACAAACACACTCACCTCTGTTGGTTTGTAGCAGTCTATTAGCGACTCCTTTGGGAAGAGGGGAAAAAGGGGAAGGGAGAGATCGAGAGAGTGAGCGAGAAGAGAAGGATCAAGACGTGTTCAATCCGTGTACTTTCTCAAATCACTACAGACCCCTGGCCTCGTTCAATAATTTAACACCGACAACTCTCAAGTCACGGAGGTGTACCTGCAGTTTGCTGGCTCTCTCGTCTTCGCTGTTGACCTCCAGCAGGTCGTCGATGTCTATCTCCACCTCGGGCATCTCCTCCTCCTGGAACACAAACGCAGCCTTTGGTTAGTGACAGGTTGAAACAGAGGCACAGCAGAAAGCCAGTGACATGCTAACCAGCAGAGCAGCAGCCGGACAGGGATTAAAAATGACAAACTCATTGAAGGTGGAGTATATTTTGTAATGGAGTCAAATCCCCATTGATACGTTTTAAACTCCTTTTTCCAGCTCGGGTATAAACACTCATCCCCCCACCACACACACACACACACACACTTTCTTGCTTTCATTCTACTTCCTCTTGCGTTCTGAACCCATTGCACCGATCAACACGCCCCAAGTCTGTATCCAGCGGAGGAGACATCACATGGAAATGTCATTGCGTCGTGCTTTCCCTACTTAGCGGCTCGGTGGTTAGACATTGCATTCTGCTCAACACCACTTCAAAAACACTCCCTGTGACTCTGATGCTTTTTATTTCACCACAGGGTTTGTGCAGAGTAGTGTGTGTGTGTGTGTGTGTTAGCCTAGAGGTTGCGTTGGCATTCAGAGCTATCATCCGTATGAGCAAAGAGAGAAGGATTATTTGATCTTAGCTCTCAGTCACAGTGGTATCAGTGATGTGTGGGTGGGTTGATGGGTTGGGTTGCACAGACTCTGAAATTAGCTCATCTTTGTATCTTTGCAATTATATTACAGTATCTGAGACAAGGTGCAACATGTGTATTAAACCTGCGATCGTCTGATTAAATCTAAATTACTTTGTGCCATCGGAGTATAAAATAACAAGAACACTTCTCGCTTGAGCAATAAACATGGAGAATGTTCTGCTAACCTCATGTTACTTGTTTGTGCGGTCAATAAATTCCACTTGACATCAGTAAAACTCACATCTCGCTCTGGCATAGCTCAAACACACACACTACACACACACACACTACCCCAGCTTCATCCTTATTCCTGAGCCGTTAAGAGGCATTTACTCAACCGGCATTTTAAGCATCTCAGTCTTTCCGCAAATGAGCGTCCCCTTTGGCCTCTTTCTCAGAAATCTCTCTCCGCGTCTTAGCGGGAGGGTCTCGTTATGAAATCCCCCCCCTCAACGCCCGTCATCAGCCTGAGCGCCGTGCAACCAGAGGACTGGGGTTACATGCTAATGTAAAACCTCGGTGGAAAGATGAACTGCTTCAAAACAGAAGAGGAATGGATGGATGGAGAGACAGAGGGAGAGAGAAAGGGTCGTGTCGAGTTATATTAACTCTTCAGGTAGAGCGGGAGGAAAATCAGTCAGAATGAGGAGCAAATGCAAGCTCAGGAATAGGATACATCACTTTCCCTCTGACCTTTACCGGTTGAGTTTCCTGACCCCGGGACACCCTGAAACCCCATTCACAATCCAAACTACACTTTCAAAACCAAACAGGGGCTGTCACTCAGAAAAGAAGGCTGTTTTTTCTAAATTCCTGAGGCGTTTTCACACTTGTTAAGTGGATGTCTGTCAGGAGGAGAGAGTATGTCCACGGACTTACCCACTTACCACAATAAAACATCTGTCTGTCTGTCTGTCTGTCTGTCTGTCTGCCTGCTTGTACCTTTTCTAAGCTAGTTATCACTCCCTCTGACTCCCTCTCTCTCTGTGTGTGTGTGTGTGTGTGTGTGTGTGTGTGTGTGTGAGTGAGTGAACCCCTGACTTTTCCAGTTGTCAGCATGCACTCCATCACCCTCTGCCACAGTGACCGGTGACGGCTAGGAGAAGCACGGGCTGTGTTTGAAGCGCGGCTGCAGGCAATCGCCCACGACGTGCAAAACCTTGCGCGCGTGAACACACACACACACACACACACACTCGCCACACTAATGAACACCTACACACTCACACTAACACGTCTTGTAAGCCACCATCAATCTTCTGAAGAGAAGCGCTGACCAGAGGGCTTTGTGTCTCTGTGTGGCTTGTGATAGAGTGCATAAGTGTGTTAAATATATTGCATGCTATGACAGGAATGGAGAGACACACACACACACACACACACACACACACACATACTGACATGCATATAAACACACATCGTGTTGTTGGCCTGCTGGTGATTGAGAGCCTAAAATAGTCCTGGTCGCACCCACTACCCCGGGGAAAACAATTTTCCATCCAGCCATCAGTGGAGGGTGACAGAATGACAGCGCATACTGCCAGGAGAGAAAGTGACAGGCAGACACACACACACACACACACACACACACACACACACACAGTAGATATAGGCGGCACAGGTGCGAATCCAGGCATACATACAAAGACTATATATGCTTGTAGTAGAGAGCTAAACATCCCCATGTGTAACAACAGCAGATGGTTCTGTTGTTCCTTTAATACGAGTATAAACAGAAGCCAGACCGAAATAAGCAACCTACTTGTGGCAGCATACAGGTATGTGAGAGAGAAGGAGACAGGAAGAGAGAGTCGGTGTGTTATCGTGTAGAGGAAAGTGTGTGTGTGAGAGGGAGAGAGAAAGAGAGAGAGAGGGAAAGGGAGAGAAAGAGTATTTGTTGTGGATGACGGCAACTTTGTCTCTGTGTGCACAAAAGAGAGCAAGAGAAAGAGAGTTAGTGTGTTTCTTATGTATAAAGACAAGTATTAGTACGCGAGAGAGAGAGAGAGAGACAGAGAGAGAGAGAGAGAGAGAGGCGACCAAAAACAGTGTTGGCTGTAATGAAGCCAACTTTGCTCATGTGAGAGAGAGCAGCAGAGGACAGAGAGAGCCAGTGTGTCGGTTGTGTGCATATAGAGAAAGTGTGTGTGTGTGTGTGTGTGTGTGTGTGCGCGCGCACGTGTGTCAGACTTGTTTTCACCGACTTGCCAAGCAGCCGGCAGCGTTTTCTAGTCTGCTTCGTCTGTGGTGAGGTGAACCAAACCTAATGTAACCCCCGTGACTCACCGCAAACCTCTTTTCAAACCGTCGAGCACGAGCAGAGAGTCAAAACTCCCCGTCACAGGAAATCAGTTCACTCTGCCAATATGATTCACTACTAAGTCCTGTAGCCTTCCCACCTATGAACAAGAAGTACCGGTTTTCCTTTGTCCAGGCAGAAACGGTGGCTAATAAAGACTGACTAAAGAGAAAAGGTCTATTGTCTAAAGGACTATTTCTCTTGAGGTGGATAGAAATGTGATTATGCTAGGCAGGTGTGTCAAAACCACAATGGACTTTTGTTTCACCTGGGAAATAAAGTCCGTTTGAGAAAATGAAATGTTCAGAGCAACACTGATTCAAAAAGTGAAACATGCACACTTTTTTGCTCCTTTATGGTAATTTTCGAGTCACTTGGGACGTCTTGATTTTTGTTTTGTTGACATGATAAAATGATGATGATGAATTCTACTGTGGTTTATTTTAGCATTAGTGTGTCATGACAGGCGGAGTGGGGGTGATAATAAAAAGACTGGTTTTGTCCTTGGCTGCCAGGTGAAGATCTTAAAAGATGGAGGCGTGTTAAAGATGGTCTTAAAGATGGTGTGTGTGTGTGTGTGTGTGTGTGTGTGTGTGTGTGTGTGTGTGTGTGTGTGTGTGTGTGTGTGCGCGCGCCGCGAGCATAACCGACTCAGTAACATCCAGTGATTAGCAAGTTATCCAGGGATTAAGATCATTAATACACCTACTCTTCTTTCAGAGAGAGAGAGAGAGAGAGATGGTTGGACAGGAAGAAAAAGCGAAAGCGTACACAGGAAAAAGACAACGTTGAAGATTTCATCAGGTGTATTCTATGAAATAAAGGGGGGGGGGGTGCAGTGCAAAGAGACAAAGAGGGGAAACACCTTGAGAATGAAGGGAGAGGTAAAGAAGACTGCAAAAGGCAAGAGAAAGGGGAATGGTAGGGAAAGAAGAGAGGTATGTAGGAGAGGAGAAATTAGGAGGATAGATGAGAAAATGAGAGCGAGGGAGAGAGAAAGAGGCAACGCACGGATAAGTGGGTCACGGTGATGATGAGGCAGAGGGGGAGGAAGAGGAGGAGTGGGCAACAGAGGCTCTCTCTCTCTCTCTCTCTCTCTCTCTCTCTCTCTCTCTCTCTCTCTCTCTCTCTCTCTCTCTCTCTCTCTCTCTCTCTCTCTCTCTCTCTCTCTCTCTCTCTCTCTCTCTCTCTCTCTCTCTCTCTCTCCTCTCTCTCTCTCTCTCTCTCTCTCTCTCTCTCTCTGTGCACTGCCATGCTGTGTCACATCAAAGTGAGGGAGGGCTCAAGGTGGGATGCATTTACCTCATGAGACGGAGTGAGGGAGAGAGAGAGAGAGAGAGGAACTACGACATGACAGAGAGCATCAAGGTGAGAGAGAGAGGACGAAGGCTTGCCAGGATTCCCACAAATGTCTGGAAAGTATGGGAAATGTTTTCTTACATTTCCATGTATCAGAGTTCTGGAAAAACACACAAAGAATCTGTAATATTATCAGCCTGTATAGTCAGACATATAAAAATTAAGGTCTTGAAAATCTGGAATCTGAAAATGGAAAATGGAAAATGTGTAGGAACCCTGGTTCTACTGTCCTGACAGGATGGATGCTAAAAAGGAATCCCTTCCCCTCCCTCCCTCCCTCTCTCCCTCCCCAGCCTCTCCCCCACAGTCTTTGAGCCAACCCCCCCCTCTAGCGATACAATTCGCTGAACACATACAACACAGATGATGTGACTTCCCTGGATAAAGTCAGCTGCTGCAGCAAAAGCTCTTTCCCACACTGAGTCAGCCGAACTCCAGAGGACGTCCTGTATCAGAGGAGGAGGAATTCATCCTCAAAGGAGGATTTCACACATTTTCACATGCTGTACATGTTGTGAACTCATTGTGTTATATAAAAGCAAAAATACTAGAAAGCACGTCATCGTCTTATCAATTCATTTTAGTTTAGTTTAGTTTAGTTTAGTTTAGTTCATTTTAGCTCATTTATAGCTCAGTGTCATCAAAATGCCAGCTCCTTTCTTGTGAGCCTATTTTGCATTTCTGTGTTTTTCACGATTCCTTTTACTGTATTTACCAGGCAGCGTTCCTCCCTGAGGCCGCTGTATTGACGGCCGGGCTTCCAGACAAACCGGGTGGAAGACATCAATAGCGCCAGGGTTACTAGCAGTCAGCCAAACAGTCAGCCTACCAACCAGCTAGTGGTGTTCACAAACTGTTAGACACAAAGGCATTTATTGTAAATACATATAAGCAGGGGTGAAGTGGAGGGTAAACATTGACCTTTTTATTGGAGAAATGGAGTTTACCCACCCGTTTTTAAGCTGACATGAAACTAAACCACAGTGAGTCGTATCAACCGGATCCAACTTATAGAAAAACAACAAAGGTTAATGCTTTTTCTGGAAATAGAATTGATTGTTGTTTGTGGTGTTGCTTGTTTGCCGAGGGGAGGTCATAGTCTACTCACCTTTTACCACGTCATTGTACATAAATGTGCATAGTCTGCTGGCACATCATGCAAAGCAAAGTTGTGCACACCCATATACACACACCTACACACTTTGAAAGTCAAAACAACTCTCTCTGTCTCTCTCTGTCTCTCTCTCTCTCTCACACACACACACACACACACACACACACACACACACGTGTGAATGACGACAGTGTTGTGAATGTTTTCCCAAAGCCAAGCAGAGAGAGTGAGTCAGTGTTTGTTGTTAACAGCCAGTTTATAAATGCTCCAGGTCTGCTGACAATGGAACCAGTGATTAGTTTACATGGACTTGGGATGGGAGGAGATGTCATCGGAAGACGAGAAAGTCAATGTCTGCCTGTGAAACTCCCCATGTCTTCCTTCCACCCCCTTAATGCCGTTCCATCTCTTTACAGCCGTTCTTCCCCTTTTTCTATCTCTCTCTGGACAACCTCCAGTCGTGTAGTCTTCAATCTCTCTCTGCAGCTGACAGCAAGTTAAATGGAAGGCCTCTTAACGCCGGTTGAAAAAAATAAAAACAGTGAGTCAAAAAATTGGTTTGTCAATTGGCTCTGCTTGTGTTATGACCCTTTCTTCCTTTAAGTGCTAAAACTGTATTTTAATCGTAGATTTAACTGTATTTAGGTAAATTCAGTAATCACCTCTCTCTCTCTCTCTCTCTCTCTCTCTCTCTCTCTCTCTCTCTCTCTCTCTCTCTCTCTCTCTCTCTCTCTCTCTCTCTCTCTCTCTCTCTCTCTCTCTCTCTCTCTCTCTCTCTCTCTCTCTCTCTCTCTCTCTCTCTCTCTCTCTCTCTCTCTCTCTCTCTCTCTCTCTCTCTCTCTCTCTCTCTCTCTCTCTCTCTCTCTCTCTCTCTCTCTCTCTCTCTCTCTCTCTCTCTCTCTCTCTCTCTCTCTCTCTCTCTCTCTCTCTCTCTCTCTCTCTCTCTCTCTCTCTCTCTCTCTCTCTCTCTCTCTCTCTCTCTCTCTCTCAGGGTCGGTGGAATAATCTAGAACCACCATGACAGAATTATATTATCACAGCTAAGCCCATAAACACAGGGTTAATAGTCTGGGGAGCCACAGAGGACAAAGAAGTAAGGGAGCAAGGAAGGAGGGAGGGAGGGAGTGAGGAAGGATGAAAGCAAAAAAGGAAAACCTGCTTTTCTCTTCAGCTCTTTCTTTTCTTTTCTTTTTTTTTTTTTACCCCAGCTGCCGTCACAACTAACCAGGGTGTGGGGTAGGATGTAACACTTCACTCCCTGTCTGTGAGACAAAATAACTCCCTTTCTATTTGGAGATGTTGAAAGTACTCGTTTTTTGTACCAGACAGACTGAAAAGGTTTCCACCCCATTGTGAAAGATCTAACTCAAAATGAGCAAAGGAGGTCTGGACAGAAAGCGTTGCAACCGTCCCCGGGGATAAGAGCGTCCACTAACGGCTTAAACTGGCAAATGGAAATGTTGGTGAAGGTAGAGTAAATGGTCGAGGGGAGAAACGTGAGGAAAGACAAGACAGTGGAGGTTAAAAAAAAAAAACGAGTGGATGTCCCAGTGGGTCCTGCAGTCTGGGGTGGACGGAGCAGAAGGGTTGACAGCGGGATGAAGAGAGGGACTGAAGGGGTGTAGAGAGATGACAAAACGGGGAACAACAAACACATTCTAACCTTTCCCCCTGGTTTTGAGAGACATATTTGACACCTTTGTTGTGTGTGTGTGTGTGTGTGTGTGTGTGTGTCTACGTGTGTTCATATCTGTTTTAACAGCTGGTGGTTATCCGAGTAGTAAAAGGCCCTCATGTCAACACCTCTGATTTGTTTAGCAACAGATGCATGTGTCTGCAGGTGCTATATGAAATGTGTCGACACACACACACACACACACACACACACGCACTATGCAAGTATCTATTCTTGTCTGCGCAATTGAAATGGCATAGATAAATGTCTGCCTTTCACACTACAGGCAAACACGATGCTGACCTTCCTCCTCCAGATCCATAAACACATCAGGGTCACTCATTAAAACAGCTGCCGACTCATTGGCTGAATTTCCCCGATGGGCGGATCTGTCAATCAATCTGTAACGCTTCAATGAATTCTGGATCATGGTTTCTAATGCCTACGTGTCTTCATCCTGTTCTCTTCTCTCTCTCTCCGCTCTGTCGCAGCGCTTCCCTTTTGTTCCATTGCTGATTTTCTTTTCTCGCTTAATTCTGCGCCTCCCATGGAGTTTGAAGCATATCGGATTGGTGTAACGCACACCGAAAGCTTATAGGGTCGGTGTAACAGAGAGCACCCATTTTCTAAATAATGAGGTAATCAGGTCCAGCCCGTTTCCTGTCATCAGTCAAAGTGAGACGTGTACCAATTGATCACATCCATCAACTGTCAGTGACGAAATGAATGAAAGAGGAACATGTATTTTCAAACCCTTTATATATACAGTATAACAGTAACCTGGGTGATAAAAAAAACTGTGTGTGCATCTGTCTATGTCGTTATGTGTCGGTGTGTGTGTTTATCCCATCGCTAGCCAGGCTCATATGGTCCAACATGCTATTCTTAACCCTATTGAGCGTTGCTATTGACTTGGCTTGGGTTGCAGCCTCTCCTCCTCTGCTATACCCTACGAGGTTCACATGATACATGTTTGTTTGCCTTCCCCGCAAGAAAAGAGGCCTGGCGAGCAAGGAGAAATGTTATTGACGAGGCAAGGTCATAGGAGAGAAGCAGGGAGGGAGGGAGGGGAGAGAGAGAGAAAGACAGAAAGAGAGAGAGAAAGAGGTGAAGATGCTCCAATTTCTTCCACCGAGAAAGTCTATGTTGATGCCAGGGGGCACAGAAGTCAGAAACACAACCCAGACTCCCTTGTCCACACACACACACACACACACACACACACACACACACACACACACACACACACACACACACACACACACACACACACACACACACACACACACACACACACACAATATGCCCTGAGACAGACCCTCCTACACAAAACAGGAATCGGTGTGGAAACCAAACCAAGGCCCCACATCGCATTGATCCCTGCAGACACAGAGAGGGAGGAGAGTCCACGAGAAGATGTTCCATGCCCGTGGGCTAGGGTCTCCCACGTCCCCTTGCTTGCTCCATTTAGTCTAAACACACCGTACACTGACCCAGTGTGTGTGTGTGTGTGTGTGTGTGTGTGTGTCTGCTTGCATGTGCGCGCGTGTATTCATGCATTCATGGAAAGTACCTCCAACGGCTTGCCAATCCCATGTCTGCCATAGAACAGCGGAATATCTCTTTCAACTCAAAAACCCATGCATGATCACACACACACACACACACACACACACACACACACACACACACACACACACACACACACACACACACACACACACACACACACACACACACACACACACACACACACACACACACACACACACACACACACACACACACACACACACACACACACACCCTATAGGACAGAGCACTGTTTGCCGGCAGTGTCTGCGCTTGTACACATGAATACGCTTCATTGAGTGGGGCTGTATTGACGCTGAGCCATGGAAAAGTAGGACATTACAGTGTGTCTCTCCCCTTATCCTGCAGCATGCACCCCACCAGCACACACAAAACACACACACACACACACAGACACATCCACACACAGCATATACAGTACACAAACTGCAGAGTCTGCTGGTCTACAATAGATTTACCACTCTCTCAATCTCTCTCTGTCTCTTACTCTTCTCACACACTAAAGTAAAGCCCTCAACTGTTACTTGTCTTTTTTTTTCTTTTCTTAACAACCTCCATTGATTGTGTTGAGGTGCTCTAAGACAGACAGGTTCATCACCACGCTGACACATTCAGCCTTTTAATCACCTGAACTTGACCTCAGCGTTAAATCTAACCTTAAACCAGTGCGGCCCAGTCTCTCACCGTGGGCTAATTGGACACGGGTCGGATGACAGAGAAGCGTGGGGGTAAGTCGAGATGAAAAGTGATTTTTACTTCTTGTAAAAAAGTGCGAGTGAGTGAGTGGAGCGGGGTGTGCTTATAAGCCTCCTTTTCCATTTCCAGAGGTAGCGAATGAGGTAGGGAAGGATGGAGAAATAAGGGATTATCCAGCTGTAGAGGGAGAGATTAGCTAGGTTAACATCCCGGTATCTTTTAAAGTTTTTACACTCACTTGAGGCAGAAAGGACTCTGACGTAGTGGCATTCTGCAGTCAGGAAGTTTATTCGCTGGAAACATCTAATTCAATTTTTATTTTTTGCACCATATCAAAAGTTGGCTTAAAGTGATTAAAAAGTAATATAGCGATAAAGTAATCCTCAAGATCCTTATTTTTTTTTACATTTTAGCGACATTTTTGGTGATAAGCGCTCATTCAGTGCTGTGACGTCTTTTTCTTCGGATTTTCTGTCGATGAAGTTTGAGTTTCTGTAGGTGGCGCTCTTTTCTTTGTCTGTTCAGCCATGGTGGCTATCGCTGCTCAAGCCAACTACCCAGCTCTTCTCCTATTTATTCCAAACAAACTGCTGTTGCCGCTGCCGGAAATGTAAAACACACCACTTTGCTGTGCACAAGAAGACACCTACCTGACACCGGGTGTTTAGAACAGCACATTTTAAAGCTTTCATGAACTGGGTAGAGGTTGAATCACTGTCGCGTTATATCAATCGGTGATAGAGAGCAGCGAAATGAACATTAATGTATATGAAAATCCCACATATTATTACTTTAAACTTCACTTGATGGATAAAAACATAGCTAATGAGGACCAAGGGGTAAAAAAAAAAGAGCTGGAGGGAGGAAGAGGGGCTACAGCGAGGTGAACAATAGCTCAGACAATAACAGATAACGGAGGAAGGGTGCACAAGGGCGAGGATAGACGGGGGAGAGACTGAGCGGTAGAAAGAGGTAGAGTGATGCTGACAAGTAAACAAGCCTGCAACTACCAACCCAATGTACCTGACCTCCAATGCCTTCAGGGCTGTACTCTCCACCTCTCCACCCCCCTCTCTCTCTCCCTCTCCCTCCCTCGCACATCCTCTTTCCATTGCAGTGCCTTCCAGATAAAAGTCGCCCCTCTCCTCTCCTCTGTTCTCCTCTCCCTTTTTCGCTCTCTCCTCTCTGTCCTTTGAACAGCAAACATGAACAGAGGCAACGTCTCCCAGGAGAGCAGAGAGAAATCCATCTCTGACAGAACTCACCTTCTGTTATCCTATAGCCCAGAAAGGCAAGAGACGGAGACACATACACACTCGCCTGAGAAAATAGTACAGGGAAGACTGATGCATCGACAGATAGAGAGAAATATTTCTTCAGAGAAAATCATTTTTACTGACGGGGAGAGGAAAAATATGGGTGGACAAAGAGATACTAAAGAGGGTTAAACCTCAACAATTGGGTGATTTGTTTGTCACTCTAATCTTCATTTCTAGGTTAAGTAGATGTTCTTTCTACTGAGAATGAAGATTGTGATGCATTTAATTGAAATGGTAGCACACCGAGACACAGCATTACTGTGGTTATTATTGCCATTGTCTTGTGTATGCACACAGGATTTTTATGAAAAGCCCGGTCCCCAATGGTGACGTTATCGATAGAAGAAAATCCATTCCTCTGATATGATTTCACCCCCTATTCACTCTATCAATTTCAGTACCAGCACACACACACACACACACACATCTCTGTGATGTTCAGTACACTAGTATCAGGTTTTCATATGAAAGTGATACAGAGGCTGACCTTAAAGCCAGACAAGCACTACCACATCAGCATTCACACACACACACACACACACGCACACACCTGTGTCTGTCCACCGTCACAGCAGGGAGATGCTAACAGTCATGAAGGGAGTGTGACTTCCTGGTTACTGTCAGGTGACCTGCTCTAAACACTGCTCTGTCATCACTCCTGATGGATGGGTAAAAGAAAGACTTAAAGCTGCACCAAGGTGACAACGTGTCAAAAGAATGATGCAGTGGTTTCATTACTTGCTGCAAGGTCCTCTGTGCATGTTGAAATCCTGCCACCTTCAATAACTTTCTACCCCCATTCAACACCCTGCTTATTCCAGCCAGTAAAGGCAAATGCTTAAGCAGTAAAGCCAGACAGCCAGTGGGCTATCATGCATTATTGTCCCATTTAATTGTACAGCAGACACAACAAGAAGAGGTGTCAGGCTGCTTCATGTCACGACCAATACCAAGGTAGTGGAAATGTTTTTAATGATAATGATACTCTGAAGTGTTTTTTACCAACAGAACTGAACACACTGTCCACAAAGCACAGTGGAGAGAGTGCATCTTGTGATTTTATTAGAGGCGTTTTTGGTTGTTCATTTAACTGAGCATTTGCATTGAACAAATCTCAGGCAGAAATACAAATCCTATTAGAAGACCAAGACCGAGGTTGAGCTCAACGCTGGGCGGGTGCACTACAGCCCTCTTCTACACCCTCTTCTAGATCGGTCGATCCGCGTCAAAACATCATACGACTTGTAGATCAAGTGCACCTGCTGATGACTGGCTGACGCCCAGCAAGAGCTCAGCAGGCTTTGAAATGCAAACCAGCCCTCTCTCAGACAGGCGACAGCTCTTTTCAAGCTGGGTCTGAACCACAGTATGACTATTAACAGGAGAAGCGGTTTGCAAACAAGACAGCAGCCATAAAAACACCAGAAGGCTTCAAAAAGACTAGAAGACTAGAAGGCGTTGGACTATGATGCAGCCTATTTGCCTGCATCATTGCATGGGGTGTAACGTTTGGATAGATGGAGAGACGAACAGCCACCAATGCTTTGAGATGCCCTGTTGTGATGTGTCTTTGTTGCCTGACAGTCTCAGTATTTTACTGTACTCACATTGTCATAGATATTTATGATAGTCCGAGATGGTGCACGTACACATACTGCATATATGAATAACTACATGCACACTTATGCATGCATATCTGAATGCACACACACATACACACATACACACACACACACACACACACACACACACACACACACACACACACACACACACACACACACTGGTGTATACACAAACAATATACATCACCTGTCTTCACATTAAAGTAAAACACACCACACAATCATAAATGCATGCACGTACTGCCCATTATTTCTGTGTGTGTGTGTGTGTGTGTGTGTGTGTGTGTGTGTGTGTGTGTGTGTGTGTGTGCAAACCCTCTCTGTGTAAGGAAGGAGGTCGGTGGAGGGGGCTGGTTGGTGAGGAGAGTCACAGCGTCAGCGCATCCTTCTTGAACCCACTGCCCTTCTTTCCTCTCTTCCGTCCCCTCCCCCCACTTATCTCTAGCAGCATACTGTGTGTGGCACAGGCACACACAACCACACACACACACACACACACACACGGCATCCCGCCCCCCTTTCCTCTTCAAGTGTTAAAGAATGCGCCTTCAACGTGAGAGCGCAAAATAATTGGGTTGTCAATACCGTCTGGAGAAAGACCCTCCCGCGACGGGTGAAAAGGGGTGAAAAGGGTTTAAAAGGTCAGAAATTGACAAAGATGCGAATGAATAAAATCACATGATGCGTTGGCTCACACACAACGTGTAAATGATTTAACGCCACAGCTGCGTGTTCATAAAGCTTTCATTTGGTTTTCGGTGTAACGTTTTTGCTCTCGGCAGTGGGGAGAAGCAAAAGATCCACTAAAAGCGCGAATGAATGTCAAGCACGGGAAAATGACAGGTAGCAATTTCTCAATCTTAGTAAATTACCCCTTTTATTGGGAACGTTTGTTGAATTGTAGGACTGACGCGTAAAAGGCGCAGCCGTGCGGTTTCTCCCGCACTCCCTTCCTCTCGACCTCATCGAGCCATTCATCTTTTTCTCCCCCTCGACGGCAGAAAGAGAACAGGGGAGAGATGACAGCAGTCCTCCTGTCAGAGAGGGTCCAGTGGCTCAGTAGAGAACCACATTATAAACCACTCATCTCCGGCTGCATCCTCGCTCAGTCAAAACGCCATGCAGTAAGTCAGTAAATGTCCATGTTACAGAGGACAAAGAGAACCGACAGCCAACCACCCGGTACTGTCAGGACAGAGGTTGGACGAGGTAAGGGGGAATATGGACCGTGCATTATCCTGGCGCCTTTGCAATGACAAACGGCTTCCGAGCATTTGCGATCACGATTGGGTTAAATAGTGGGTTCAGGTGCAGTTCTGGCTGAAACAGATCCATACACCTGAATGCAACTCAAGGGCATACTGTCAAGTCGGCCGGGGGGAGGGGGTGGGGGGGAATCACGGGCGTCAAAGGAAAGGTGTAGGCATACCTCATGCCATACCTCAGCTTAGTAGAGTAGTTTTCAGTATTGTGATGGCGAGCAAAGAGCAAGGAAAATAGACATACATTTATTTGGAATGGTATGGAAGTCATACCGGGAGAAGAAATCACAGCAGGTGAGCAGCAGGACCGATGTTCCCTCTAAGCAGTGCGTCTGTGCGATACAGTTTGGTGACATACACATCTATCACATTGACTAATTCATAATATCTTGTCAGTCATCAGTCATTGCTCATTTCCCCCCCCCAGACAATTAGTCGATGTTAATGGTTTCTAAAGTTTTGGTGGCTGCAGGGACTGCCATACCTTTGGCTTTTAGTGATTTGAAAATCACATGCTCCACTCACCTCGCAGTCGTACAACTGGCTGAGCTGCTCAATGATCCACTCCTCCAGGACGAGTCTTTTCCGCAGCTCCTTCCTGTCGTACTTGACCGTCACTTTCCCCTGCTTCTTCTGCACCGGGTCGTCCCGGGTTATGGGAGCGGACGCCGCGCAGCCCACCCCGGGCGCAGGCTGGAAGAACACCCGGCTGCCCGCGGTGGGCAGCGCGGCACTGGTCTCGGTGCTGGCGGCTGACATTGTGGATTGGTGCGGATTAAATGTGTGTGAATGAGAGGGACTGCGGGGCTACACAGCTGACAGGAGAATGGAGGGGAGCTTTTAACAGCTGCTATTTAAAGCGCAGCGCCGGAGACAGCCGAGAGGGCGGAGCGTACACTGCAAAAAATGTCCATTTTAGCCTGCCATTTAGTCTCATGTTCAGTCTCAATATCTTATTTTCCTTAAAACGAGTAAAAGACAAATTGCCAGTGCGGGCGAGGCGAATCCACTTGTTTCCAATGCCGTTTTTATATTTCAAGATTTGATTTTCTTTCCAGAAACAAATGTCAATGGGTAACATGTTAATCCAGATCACTCGATCACTCCAGATCACTGACACTAGATTGAAGAAAAATGTGGAAACAAGAGGATTTACATTGAAAACAACTATTATCTCATACCATTGGCTATTGCCATTTCACTTGTTTAAAAAAGATGTCAACATGAGTATGAGATAAAATTACTTGTTAAAGTGAATATTTTTTGCAGTGTACAAGGCAATTTTCCCCAATGGTGTTTTAATGAGCGCATAGGAGAACGACAGCGGGGGTCTTTCCCGATAGCAGCCTTTCTCTCGGTTCATCTGCCACCTTGTGTTATCATTTGGTCACAGGCTGATATGGACACGGGCCTTAGTAATTTTGTCTTTCTGGCCTCATTATGAAGCTAAAGAGAGACCAAAAGCTAATAATTTTTCAGTAGAATGTTAGGTAGCCTAAACTAAAATATCTAGGCCTAAATATATGAGCATATAGGATTCACACCTGTAAAGATTGTACCACAATAGTGAACCAGTGAGAGAAAGTGGGAAACCTCAAGTTCTCCATAAGCTGATCACACCGCACTATAGTGGACCAGTCTGTAATGGGAGCGCGCTCCAACAGAGCTATAATAACCACCACAGCACGGGTGTCAGGGGTTTTCCGGAAACAACCTCAGTGACATTGCCTTGAAATAAGGCAGATTACTCCACTAGTATAAAGATAATGCCGCTTTACTCTTTACTTTTCAATTGTTTAAAGGAACAAGATAGTTTTTAAGACACAATTCTTGACGTAAACACGCACACGCACACAGGGGATCATGCGATATTTGAAAAGATCACACTGCTGCCGTCCTGTGGCACATTCAGACAGAGAATTCTTATCAGAGGTCTTCAATTACATCTCCCTTTTCTTGTACATCAAGAAAGGGGAAAGGAGGGTTTCTTGCATAGCAGTAGGCCTACTTAAAATGACAATTTTGGTTTTATTTGAATAAAATAGCCTAAATTTTCATGTTGGCCTACCTCATGTGTATGTATCTGTGTTTGCGTGAGACATTGTGTGTTTGTTTCCCTTTACGGTCTTGTCACTCTCCAATGTGCTGAATGTCTACATTTCTCTAAAGCAAGTAAAGTGAAATCAGAGTCATCATTTGACCCTTTAGATCAAACGGCGCATTATGTTGCCTAAGCCTAGCCTACAAAGTCTAAGAAATCACATATTGCACAACAGAACAGATCATAAATGAACACTTTAATTGTGAGGTTACAAATCTTATAGCAACCACAACAAATGACATAATACATAGGTAAGTTGCATACATGTCGGCTGTAGAGGCGATAAATGGTGCCATGGTGCCATGGTGAATTTCATGCTGAAGAGATAGGCATACAAACTTCTCCCATGAATGATAAACATATTCACATAAACATATTTGAATATATACAATATATCTAATCTAATATATGTATATTTAAAGGCGGAAACCTAAAAATGGGTTTCTAATTTAATTAATAAATAAGACCAGATGCAATAAAGGAGAGCTGCCGCTAGAGGATGCCTGGTTTTATTAGACTATGCAGAACTGAATGGTATGGTCATCTGTTATATATGGTGTATTTCTTTTAATTAAAAAAAACTTTTACACTCATTATGAAATAATGGTAAAAAATGGTCTCATATACCTGAGTTCACCCTATATTTTATCAGGATAAATCATTCACCTTAATACTATATAATTATTTCAATAAATTATTTTATTGATTTCAACTAAATTCTACAGCTTTTGTTCTCTCCAGATTTTATTTGTATTGTGCTGTATATCCAGATACATATTAAAATATGAAATACTGTATTAAGAGGTCCTCTTTTCGTGCTTTTATTTTGAAGGTTAAACCTAAATCCATAGACATATATACATGTATATATGTCATGTATATATGTCTATGCCCACCAATGCATAGAGCAAAACATACATAGGAGAGAGAGAGAGAGAGAGAGAGAGAGAGTGAGTGTGAGTTATGGAGAGAGTTAAGTGAAATGTTTACACAGTTCTCACTTATTTGTATTTATATTTTTTAACTGCAATGTCCACAATTGTTCTATTTTTATTTTAAGTTATCTTTACTTACCTGCTTGTATTTCTAAGTAAATTTTACCTACTCTTATTTATATATTTGATTGCAATGTTGCAATGTTACACAGCTCTGTTTACACATTTCTTTATTCTATTATATCTTTAATTGTACGTACATCTTTTGGTTTTTATTTCACACTTACTTTGGCAATGTAAACGTATGTTTCCCATGCCAATAAAGCCCCTTTGAATTGAATTGAGAGAGAGAGAGAGAGAGAGAGAGAGAGAGAGAGAGAGAGAGAGGGAGAGAGAGAGAGAGAATAAAGAGAGAGTAAATAAAAGGTATTAAATTGTAAAAGAAAAAATGTCCTGAGGTTTTGGTCCCCTCCTAATAGTGATAGAAGGTTTTTGGTCCCTCTGCAGGTTGAACATATACGTCCTGGCACCTACTAGGCGTGGGTAAGGGGAAATGGAGGTGGGGTGTTCAAAGCCTCAACTTTGTTTTGACTCAGTAGCCCCCTCTAGTGGCAAGAAAAATCGCTTATTGCACCTTTTGCTATTTCTTTCTTCCTGTTGCTTTTTATCTTCTGCTATCCTCTTTACATTTACAGGGTGACAACTACAGATATGGGTTACTGATATTACAGAATCTAACTGAAGAGAGAAAAAGTTGAAGAGTCAGTGATGTGCAGGACAGAGAGCCTCCTCCTCACCAATGAAACCAGAGAGAGACAGAGAGAGGATGCACTGGACCAGAATAGGAGGAGGCCCTACACTGTCCTACACCTCCACTACACATTATTATTGACATCAAACCAAAGACATTATTGACAACACATTATGAACATTATTATTGACATCAAACCAGATACATTATTGACAACACATTATGAACAATATTATTGACATCAAACAATAGACATTATTGACAACACATTATGAACAATATTATTGACTCAAGCCATAGACATTATTGAAAACACATTTGAACTTATTATGACATCAACCATAGAATTATTGACAACACATTGTGAACATTATTATTGACATCAAACCATAGACATATTAGTTCCTTATTTCAGATCTCATCACATGATGGGTTTTTAAAACATGTTGTCGTGTGGGGACCCAGCAGGAGGTTGGGGTTTAGAAGACGTGGCCTTGTCCTCACTAACTGAGACATCTAAAGTGTGTTTGACATGTCAACTCCACAGATTGGTTGGTCAGTCATTGCCCCCACCATTGATCAAAATGGATTTGAGGTTTCCAACATAGAAACAGGCCCCATGGCCCCCATGACTGAAGACTACATACTCATCCATACATCACTTACACAGCATGTCATTAACATGGTATTGGATTTTTTCATTGAAAAAATTTTGTAATTACTCTATTAGTTGTATAAAAAAATTCCTTTAATTTTGGTTTTAATTATCACCATATTTGGATACAACTAAAAAATTTCATCAATTTAAAATGATGTTTTGCGGGGAAAAAACATCCTTTTTTCCCTTTTTTTTCCAAAAAAAATTTGGTTAGTTGGCCAACAAATAAGGTCACACCACCACCCACAAAATTTGGGGGCTTTTATCCTAATTCCAGGTAAAGGGGTGAAAGTTTTTTTTAATTTTTTTAGAGATTTTCTAGAAAATTTTATTTTCTTAAATTGACTTGGTGTCGGGATGTTTTGGATAAAATAAAAAACCGTTTTCTTTTGGGATTTGACATATCAGGCCTTTAGGAAGTGTTACCTTTCGTCTAGTGTTTGGCCATTTCCTACTCCTGACGGTAAATATTGGAAAGTTTTTTCCTTTTAATTTTTTAAAGGTTTTTAAAGGGTCCAGGATCATTTCCAAACCCAGAGGTAAAATTGAAATTTTTTAGAAATCCCACTTATGTTGAATTTGAAAAGTTTAACAAGATTAAACTTTTAAATTAAATTAAAAGGGGAGAATAATATTTCCCTCAATTTATGCCCCCTTTTTATGTATTTTTCCCCCAAACAAACATGACCTTCTTGGTTTTTCCACCCGGGTTTTTCCAGCATTTAAATCTAACTCCGGAAAAGGGGGCTTAGGGTATTTTAGAAATGGTAAGAAATGGCAGGAAAATTTCCAATAAGTTAACATTAACCCCGGTAGAAATAACCAATTTGAATGCCAAAAAAAAGGTTGGTGTTTTATTTAAAGAAATAATATTTTTTCATCTCCCCTGTTTCAGATTTCAGTTTTTCAAGAAACTAACCTGTTATTCCACCCACCAGCCCAAACTTTAAATGTACCCCCTTTAGTTGATGTTTGGCCCGTCCAAATGTAGGAGGGCACCGGGAGAGCCAAAACCTTTGGGTGAAGTTACTTTTTAGCTCAGAAAACGGTTTAACTGTCTGGTTGTTCAGTTTTGGCATTACTTATACTAATTTGGGAAAACAAGAAATTGTCAGACCCTAGTGCCATAAACCGTCTAAGGTCATCAATAACCAAAGTGAGCGGGACGCAGATAAAGGTTAATTTGTCTGGTGTTGGATTTTGGACATTCCTAGGATTGGAGCAGAGGGGAGGGGGCATACCCCGAAGGTCAGCGCCATCAGACAGGAAGTAAATTTCAAAGTTTCAGAATGTCCACTGTAGTTCATGCTCTTATTCAATGACCGACTTTGTCCCTGCGATGGCACAGCTTGGAGGCCTGAAGAGCATCGAGGGGATCCACAGCAGATTGAAGTTGAAACATCATTGCGGTGGATATTGAGGAGCCCTGAGGGTAAAGGTGATAGACTTTGGCTTGGCCCTTCCTGAGGACGCGCTATCAAGCCTTATACTTCAGCCCCTTCCTACAGGTGGATCTACTGGAGGGGTTTGCAGTTTTCCACTTCTACTGTAAATACATAGCAGGGTGTGTGTTTCCTGTCATTACCGGTGAGACATATGTTGAATTCAGGGCTACATAAGTCTCAGCTGACATTCTCCTACTGATGCCTCCTTTTTTCATTTCTACCATGTTTCCCCATTTGTATTATTATTCCTCAAAGCACAACAATGTTTCTGATTTGGTGTGCTGCTGTTCTTCCACACTCAGGTCTCCAGAAATCCTTTTGGGGCTCCCGTTTTCTGAGGCCTTGGACATGTGGTCGCTGGGCTGCCTGATGTCGGACTTGTTCACCTGTAGACAACTCTTCCCTGGGGAACATGAACATGACGTGGTCAGTACCTTACTATAACTGGACTCTGCTCCCTTTCTACACTAACCCTTAATTATTGATAGCAGTAGCTACTCTAAGACCAGCAGATGATGATCACAGCAGACAAGTAATAAAACCATATGGAGTCCTGATAGTCTAGACTGATGTGATCATGTGTTTTGCCTCCAGATGCGATTCATCATCGACCTCCTGGGTCAGCCAGCGGACCACCTCCTGAATGCTGGGCGTAGAACAAAGAACCTATTCATCTTCAGGAGGGATGGAGGCTGGAGGCTCATGGTACCACAACACCGCTTTATTGACCAAATATAATTTTCTCTTGAACATTTTCTTGAGAATATTTATTGTCAGTATCAATCAGTAATTCATCTAAAGTGTTAAGACGTTTCAAATACACGTTACCTTCTTTTAGACACCAGAGGAGTATGACGACTTGTCCACAGACAACAGGACGTACTCATTCAGATCTCTGGATGAGCTGACAGAGGTAGGTAGTCCAGTAGGTGGTAGCTGCTGAAGACAGGAGTGAGTCAGGAAGATGATTCCACTGATTTCCTGTTGGACTTTTCTCATCATTTGGTAATTTAGTTCAACCTGAAGGAAGAGGACAGGGCTGAGGTCACTGATAGGAGGCAGTTTGTTGACCTCCTGAAACGAATGCTCCAGATGGATGCCAGTGAGAGGATCACACCAAGTGAAATCCTCACACATCCATTCATCGCAATGAGCGACCTCGCCAGCAGCTCCCACCACAGCTCTCAGTAAGTGTGTTTGGATGTGTGGCGTGAGTCCTTATATTGCTGCTTTGCACATCGGTTATCAGACAAGGGTAGGCGCTGTAGGTGAATGATTCATCAATTGATCAACTGATTGATTGATTGGCATGCTTGTCCAGTGGGAAGTCTTGCTTCCTGGCTATGAGCATAACTGTGAGTTTGTCCTTTTGGAAGGTACCTGAATGTACCTGTACAACAAATTTGAGCTAGCAGTATATGTTAACTGCATGTGTCCTCATTCAGCAGCGCAAGGGGAACTTCCACTCCAGGTGTCATCTTGGTTCAGCCAATCCATGACATGTCCTCCAACGAGAGAGTGTCTAGCCCCCAGGATGTTCTGGACTCCAGCTCCCTGTCCTTCTGTGACATGGCACGCGTGGATGTGACACCTGAGGGGACTCTGGACACCTCAGAGGTAGGAATTACTGCTTGCTCAGTGTCAATTATATATTAGCAATAATGTACAGTTGAAAATTCACTCAACCAGGAATGAATGTGATTATTGTTAATGGTACTAATCGTCTCCTCACAGGATGGAGCTCCAGTAGCAAGCCCCTCTGTGGACTCTGCTATTGTGGCCACCCCTTCGGTTCCCCTGAGCAGCCCTGTTGCTGACCCCGCCATTGCTGTGAACCAGGCTGTCATGGATAACAATGACCTGGTTGACACAAATGCTGCTCACACCACATCTGGTAAGACATTCACCTCCACTTGTGTCTGAATTGTCAAGTCCTTCCACACTGTAGTTGATTCCATCAAGGTCGTGTCCTCTTTCGATTTTTAGAGGTCAGCAAGCCCAAGAAAAAGAAGAAGAAGGGAGTCAAACGCTTCTTCTCCTGGTTGAGGAGGGCATTTTGCTGCTGCGGTTCGGCCACGGTCGCACCTGGGGAGTGAGACCTGTGGTCTCTATGTAGGTTTTTTTCTAGCAAAACACCTGAGAACTACGCTCAGAAAATATTCACCTATTCATTCACTCACCTACAACAAATTTGAGGTATCTGCATGTGTCCTCATTCACCAGTGCTAGGGGAACTTCCACTGAAGCACAGCCAGGTGCCATCTTGGTTCACCCTAACTCAGACATGGCCCCCAATCTGAGTGATGGGGAACCTGAACAGGACAGGAACTGCCCCCAAATTAGGTAAGATTATTTCCTCCGCAGCTCCACTCCCCCCTCAGATGAGGGTGGAAGAGGAGGAAAATGGTCCAGTTAGGCCATAATGTGAGCAGATCAGGGACCTTGTGCATCCATATGTGAAATTTGCAAGATTTGATGACAAAAGGCATTAGTACGCTAGAAGTGCAGTTTTTGATCACCAATATCAGGACAGACTTGTTCACTTTGAGCACATATTGGTCTCTGCCAAATGACATCAAAAACAATGGAGATACCAATACTGCTCTTAGAAACTTGAACTTAAAATGGTGTGTGTGTGTGTGTGTGTGTGTGTGTGTGTGTGTGTGTGTGTGTGTTTATCCCCAGGCTGTTCTGGACTCCTGGATAAAAACACCTGGCTGTGATAACTGAGGGGACTCCATCACTGGACACCACAGAGGTAGGAATCTCTGAATGAAAAATGAAAAATGGACTCAACCAGGAATGAATGTGATTCTTGTTCATAGTACTAATGGTCTCCTCACAGGTTGGAGCTCCAACAGCAAGCCCCACTGTGGACTCTGCCACTGTGGCCACCCCTTCGGTTCCCCTGAGCAGCCCTGCAGGTCCTCCCTTGAACAATGACCTGGTCCACTCCACATCTGGTAGGATATTCACCTCCACTTGTGTCTGAATTGTCAAGTCCTTCCACACTGTAGTTGATTCAACAAGGTCGCTTGACTGTCCTCTTTTGATTTTTAGAGGTCAGCAAGCCCTAGAAGAAGCAGAAGAAGGTGGATGAGGACATTCTGCTGCTGTGCGACCAAAGCCGAAGATGTGGAGTGAAGTTCCCTATGGAGGTTTTCTAGCCAAACACCTGAGAACGACTCTCAGAAAATATCCACCCACGCGTGATCGAAGACAGAAAACATTTACAGATGTAAAAGTGAACATCTGAATGAATGTGGTAGCAGCCGCACTTGAAACTTGCACTTGGCAGAACAAATTGAATCTGCCACTGCAACTTCTCAGATGGCGTCTTGGGCATCACAAATGTTCAATCTGCACGTAAAATTGTTGCAGAGAATTTGATGCCCAAGTGATTAAATCTGAGCAAATATATTTCAAGTGTGCAGCTGCTTCTCTGACTTAAGAACACGGGTGGGTGAATATTTTCTGAGTGTAAAAGCCATCATCAAGTTCTCAGGTGTTTGGCTAGCAGAAACCTTCATAGGTCTCCCTGTGGGCGACACGGTGGCTCAGTGGTTAGCACTGTGGCCTCACTGCAAGAAGGACACAGTTCCTCTCTGTGTGGAGTTTGCATGTTCTCCCCGTGTTGGCGTGGGTTTCCTCCGGGTCCTCCGGTTTCCTCCCACAGTCCAAAGACATGCAGGTCAGGTGGATTGGAGACTCTAAATTGCCCTGAAAGTGATTGACAGTCGATCTGTGTTGGCCTTGTGATGGATTGGCGACCTGTCCAGGGTCTTTCTCTGTCTTTCACTAAATAAACCCAGTCGCTCAAAAAACAAATTCACTGTTGTCAGTTGTGTGTTTTAGCAGTAGTATATATTCACTTTTATTTTAGCTTTTATTCAGATGTAGTTAGTAGAAGTGGAATGTTTCTTTCCAACAGCACAGATATGGAGACAGACTCTCTCGCCATCAAACTATGGAAGCGTATAGTTAACTTAATCCAAATGTTAATGCAAAGTGGAACATGAAGATGCGATCCAATAGCATTTTGCATGCATCATTTGAGTCAATGAGTCAATATTCATTCAGAGAATGACTGACAGGTTGGTAGACCATGGAAATGTTATGCAAAAGGGGGCGTTGCTTCTCACTTTTCACATTTGAATTAACATTTGAAATTTGTTAACCATGGGACATGAAAACAAAGCGGGACATGTCATTGAAAATGCTGTCAAATGTCTTTTTCATTCACATTTTATTTTCATCTTCCTTTCATTTTCATTTTCCAATCTGCACTAACCTTTGGATTAAGTTAATTATACACTTCCATATCAAACATGCATGCACATCCCACACACACACACACACACACACACACACACACACACACACACACACACACACACACACACACACACACACACACACACACACACACACACACCTGGAATAGAGTTAAAGACACCCAACTTTTCCAGTTATTTTCTATTCTATTCTTTTTGACACTGGTCTAGTCAAGCTTGTTCTTTTCCAGCTTTCCTCAGTTTATCAATTGATTGCTTCAGGCTACAGCTACTCAGCAGGGAGTGTGTCTTTACTAGATCAGAAGATGTGTAAGGTCGCCGTGACACGAATGACAATGGTCGCAAAATCCAAAAATGAAGGAAAGTGATAAATTACCGGTGTTCAGGGTAAAAGGGTAGTTCCCATACCGGGAGTCGAACCCGCGCCGCCTGGGTAAGAACAACACAAATGTCCTTTGTATGCTTATGATATGTGTCCCGTAAACGGTCGTTTTGGAGCCAGAGGGACAGAGGTTGTTTCTTCCATAGACATATATACATAGACGCCGCATTGGCCTGTGGATTGTACGTAAACGTCGCCGCCATATTGGACCGGGCAAGACTGGCCTGTAAACAAATACAAGTAAAAGGGGAGCTGCGGTTTTTCTGGATGAAAAGGACTATAATGTTTACATTTCTCAACCGATTTCAATGAGCCGTTTTTATATTCAAGGGTTTATGCTCTACGTGGAGTAGGGAAAAAAGTTTTGTCTCCAGTTACTTAGGGTGCTTTCACACCTACCTTGTTTGGTCCAGACCTTCGGACTTTTCAGTTTGGTCCGAACCAAAATGGCAGGTGTGAAAGCACCCTTAGAATCTCAATCGTTAGGCTATAATCACTGTGTATCAACTCTTTGTCTTTGGGAAACCTTCAAAGTGTGAGAAAAGTCAGACAGATTTAGGTGAGGCCGTGGCCGCACCGCAGTAGCAAAATGCCCTCCTCAACCAGGAGAAGAAGCGTCTGACTCCCTTCTTCTTCTTCTTCTTCTTCTTCTTCTTCTTCGGCTTGCTGACCTCTAAAAACCGAAAGAGGACAGTCAATGCCTCAAGTGACCTTGATGGAATCAACTACAGTGTGGAAGGACTTGACAATTCAGTCAGATTTATAATATGTCAGTCGCTTAGCCGAAACGAGTAGCTTGTCATAAAAATCGGTTTGGAGAAATATAGATATATAAATATAGATGAAAATCTTGATTATATGCCATTTGAATTTTCCCTCTTTATTTGTCCTCTGGGGATCAATAAAGGCGTATCTTATCTTATAATTGTCTTTGTCTGTAATTGTCTGTCTTGGAGTATATCTGTATCCTTTCACTGCTATACAAATACAGAAAGAAGACTGACTGCCAGTGTCTCACTATTGTAATTTGTATTTGCCGATTTTGTTCCATTTTTCTCAATGATGGTCAATTATTAGTACTTAAAAATGCGCTATTTAGATTTCCCCCCCCCCAGTATTTCAAAGTGAATGAGCTGTGTTCTGACCTGGAGCACAAGAAAAGCTAAAATGATGGGGACATGGACAGAAACTTTCTACACATTTCATGTACATTAATTTATATTATATATGGACGTCTCCACAAGTATTAACCAAGGAAAATAAGCCAAATCCATGCTTGACAAACCTGAGTTTTTACAATGCCTTATGACAATGAATTATTTTCCACCACGTAAGTAATTCAGTTCATGTGAGCCTAACGTTGACACTGCTCTCTTGAGCGTCTAGCAGCGATTATAGCCTAACTAAGTAACTGGAGACAAAACTTTTTTTTCTACTCCACGTAGATCATAAACCCTTGAATATAAAAAAAAGGACTCATTGAAATCGGTTGAGAAATGTAAACGTTATAGTGCTTTTCATCCAGAAAAACCGCAGCTCCCCGTTTACTTGTATTTGTTTACAGGCCAGTCTTGCCCGGACCAATATGGCGGCGACGTTTACGTATCGTAGCAATGGGCAGAAGCAGTCAATGCGGCGTCTATGTATGTATATGTCTATGTATATGTCTATGCCTAAATCTGTTCGGTTTCCTTTTTTTACAGCCCGCCGCTTCCTGTTTCATTTTCGCGGGACTTGTTGAGGGGGCGGGCTCATACGGGCTCATCCAGGATTCTATTGGACAGTTGTAAGTTACCCGCCGAATATACAAATGAAGAGTGCTGCGTGGACCAATCGCGTCTTACGCTTTACGTCTACCCGGTACACAGTGGCGCGAAAACGCTGCAGTTGTGTGGTTTGACGGCAGCAGAGCAGACAGCACAACCACTCTGTGCGTTATTTTGGATTAAAAAAAACAATAAATAATTTAACATAATGGCAACCGACGTCGTTGATGACCGGGAGATGAGAGAGGCTCAGAGAGATTATCTGGACTTCTTGGATGACGATGTAAGTTTAACTTTTCACTTCGGTAAAACTGTTGTGGTAATGACATAAGAAACCATGCGGCCGCAACAAAAGAAGCACCCTTAAGTTGTTTGCGGTCTTTAGCTAGCAAATAATGTAGCTGTTGTAACTTTAATTACATTAGATTTTTACTGGTACACATTAGTATTAAGCTTGGTGCACCAATTAGCCTATGTTATGCACAGCTAGTGTGGTTAGTGTTAGCTAAAGTGAGGCATCTTGCTTCCCTTGCTAATTAAGTCATTTACATTGAAGTGGTTAGTTTATGAACTGAATGAACCTCAACCTTTCACCCATCTTCTGTTATGGCCTGCAGCAAGACCAGGGGGTTTACCAGAGCAAGGTCCGGGACATGATCAGCGAGAATAAGGCTCGTCTCATCGTCAATATCAACGACCTGAGGAGGCGCAATGAGGCCCGGGCTGCAAAGTATGTTACTAATGACTCGGGTGGTCATGGCTATGTGAGGACTGTCTGTGAATGCTCTAGTCGCCAACCCTAGACACCTAAGCATCAAGTACAGTTCCTACACAGGTCTGGAATTGTATGGGGAAAAAAGAATGTAGTCATTTTCATTTTTGCATTTTTTCCCCTCTGGTTTCAGACTCCTGTCATGTCACATACTACTACGATTTGTCGTTATAGTATATAGTTAGTCATTGTGCCCCTTGTAACTACCAGTGTAAATCATATTGAACACTGACCAAAATCTTCAAATAAAATTTAGGTCTGGAGTATTGTATACATAAGATGCACAGTTGTGTTCTGTAGCATCTTATGGAGATCAGGACTATTCACAGCTACATACACATCACATACTACCCAGAATATGGTTATGGTTACATACTGTATATGGTTCAGTACATCAGTAACTATATTGTTTTTAGAGTTGCTGTTTACATTCTTCTTTTGCCACAGACTTGTCCTTTCCTTTAAATTTGATGGCCTTACCTGTGTTTGGTTTAAATCAGTGGATGCCTATGCCTCAGAATGTCCTTAGTAAGAGGACTAAACAATTTCATGATTCAAATGTTGACCTTTTTTTTTTTGTAAATATCTCCCTCTGATCTGCCAGACTGATGAACAACGCCTTTGAGGAGTTACTGGCATTCCAGCGGGCGCTGAAGGACCTGGTGGCCTCGGTAGACGCCACTTATGCCAAGCAGTATGATGAGTTCTTCATTGGCTTGGAGGGCAGCTTCGGCACCAAGCACGTCACCCCCCGCACCCTCACCTCTCGTCTGCTGAGCAGCATGGTCTGTGTGGAGGGCATTGTCACCAAATGTGAGTTTCCTCAGGCTGCAGTGACGTTGTTTTTTTTTTAATTTATTTGAGGATTTCAAGTCGTTAGATTCACCCGGATCATTTCAAGTTCACATCCATACTTTCTCATCTCTACTTTCCTGCACATTATCACCCCATTTTGGGTTCTCTTGATCACACCCCCATTCATTGACTTTGCTTTGCGCTGGAGATGTGATTCCTTTTCAGATGTGCCTATATTCAGTGCAAAATCCCAAGTTGATGGTCAACTAGTGATATTAAAGCTGTTTAACAGTTGATATAGTGTTGACAATAATGCAATTTTGACTAATATGGACTTCGGCCAGTAGATGGCAGTATATCCTTCTATGTATCCACATTACATTTCCTCCCCATATCCTTTCTGCAGGTTCTCTGGTGCGTCCCAAGGTGGTGCGGAGTGTCCACTACTGTCCAGCCACCAAGAAGACGATAGAGAGGAAGTACACGGACATGACCTCCCTGGACGCCTTCCCTTCCAGTGCTATCTACCCCACCAAGGTAACACTGCATACAAGGGCCTGCCTGGATGTTGACAGTTTTACTGTTTAGGCATTTTGATGACACTGTTGTCCAGCATGACAGTGAAACTCTTAAAATGACTAAACAGGTGTTGGTTCAAAGTCCAAGGACACTTTGACAGGACACATGGCTGCTGGGGGGGGTTCAAACCTGTCACCTTTAACCACTTGGCCACCCTGTTGCCCCTAAATGTCTTACATGACATATTTTAGTGTTGTCAAGGTCCCAGACTTGATTCAATTCCAATACTTTTTCCACTCTTTCAGCTTTGTAACAACTATTAGACAGACGTTGATAGTGTCCGTCTGTGTCGTCTCTGCAAGCAAACTAGTTGCACATGTGTTTTGTCAACTAGTTTAGGTGGACTGAGATCAAGACGTGGTCCACCTTGCTGTGCCGCTGTTGCCATGTTTTCAGCAGTTTGACTCCACAGTCAACAGCCAGACTGTGTTTATTCCAGTCTGGACGTTTACGCCCTCTGGAGGCGATTATTAAAATAGAATTTCTGCTTGCAGAACACATTTGAAAATATTGAACACTTATAAAATTCAGTGTTGAATCGAATCTTTGTCAAAGTTGTATTCACATTTGAATACAACATTGAAAACACTCGTCTATTTGTCTTCTCATAGGTATTCTTTACTGCATTGTCCTGAACACCTTCTTTCTTTCTCCCTCCCTAGGATGAGGAGAACAACCCCCTAGAGACAGAGTTCGGTCTGTCCATTTACAAGGACCACCAGACCGTCACGGTGCAGGAGATGCCAGAGAAAGCCCCCGCCGGGCAGCTGCCTCGCTCTGTGGACATCATCCTGGACAACGACCTGGTGGACGTGGTCAAACCCGGGGACAGGGTCCAGATCATAGGAACGTACCGCTGCCTGCCCGCCAAGAAGGGAGGCTTCACCTCCGGCACGTTCAGGTAAGACGTCACACTAAAATCTCTCAATCTAGTATGAGAGCAGCAACGTTAGATTACCATTCTTCTTCCGTATCGAGGCTATGCTGTCTCCATTCAGTTGGCATCGACCCATCGGGGCGTGAAGGAGCACAGATGCGCTGCGTCCTAGTTGCATGAATTATGGTCGTTGTAGTTCACAAACATGCTTTCGGCAGTGTATGCCTACTGGCATCAAAATAAAGCCCACTATTGGTTACTATTAAAGTTGAGTCACTTGATGATCTTTGATTACAAAATACTTACTTTTTCCTAAAGTAAAATCATCTGTGTTTTTTGGGGATTTTGGATCACAAATTTCCCCACAATTGATATGAAACCTTTCATATCCCTTTCACTATCCCCCCTTCCTGCTCAGGACCATCATGATAGCCTGCCAGGTGAAACAGATGAGCAAGGAGGCGTCGCCCCACTTCTTAGCCGATGATGTGGCCAAGATCAGGAACTTCAGTCAGTCTCGCTCCAAGGTAAATTAACTCAAACGCGTGGCTCCCCCAATGACGATACTTTTTAAAGCTTATAAAAACCATCTCACCTTAACAGAAACATGGAAACAAACAACAAATCCAGATGGAAAGCAAAGATTTAACTAAATGAGAATAAATACTAGGATGAAATCTTCAGTGTTCTCTTGGGTTTTCCAGGACGTGTTTGACCAGCTGGCTCGCTCACTGGCCCCCAGTATCCACGGCCATGAGTATATCAAGAAGGCCATCCTCTGCATGCTGCTGGGAGGTGTGGAGAAGATTCTGGAAAATGGCTCTCGCATCCGAGGAGACATCAACGTCCTGCTCATCGGTACTGGAGCTTTATTGATGATGTGCTATTTTTTTTTTTTGTTATCTAATGGGAGGTTAATCTGTTCAACCGCAGGACATAGAACCTTTTTCCAACCATCCCTCCTCGCCTTTCTCTCCTCAGTCCAGGGGACCTAACAAGCTGTCCCCTCTGCTGCAGCTACTAAGCTAGTGGTTCAAACCTACTGAGTGGACTCATATCTCTCCTCTCCCTCCTTCTGTTCCAGGTGACCCATCTGTCGCGAAGTCCCAGCTGCTGCGCTATGTGCTGCACACAGCCCCCAGAGCCATCGCCACCACCGGGCGAGGCTCCTCTGGAGTGGGACTAACTGCCGCGGTCACCACCGATCAGGAGACTGGTACGACACACACTCCACAATCCAGAGTGACTTAAAATGAGTGAGCATGTAGGTGTCGAGTGTCACCTTGACAGGAAACGTGGATGTGAAATGGCTTATTGAACCTGTGACTTTGCCGTTATCGGACGGTCTCTCTAACCTCAATGCCTCCCCACCGCCATATCTTTTATTTGACCTTGAACTTTAACCAACCCACGCATCAGTCGTCCCTTTAGGCCTGACAGCTGGTCATGTTTCACAAATATAACCGCATCATTTGAGCAACCCACAAATCACGCGCCAACCTTTCCTCCCGAAGGTGAGCGTCGTCTGGAGGCGGGTGCCATGGTGCTGGCCGACCGCGGCGTGGTGTGCATCGACGAGTTTGACAAGATGTCTGACATGGACCGCACGGCCATCCACGAGGTCATGGAGCAGGGCCGCGTCACCATCGCCAAGGCCGGCATCCACGCCCGGCTCAACGCCCGCTGCTCCGTGCTGGCGGCCGCCAACCCCGTCTACGGCAGGGTGAGTGTGCATCACGGATGGAACTTGAGTGAATAAAAGTGCACGCGTCTTTCTCAGAGTAGTTATCAGAGGTTGTTTAGGTCATAAGGCACTAGCGGGTTGACATGCCTTGCTCAAGGGCCCCTCAGCGGTAAACGTTCTCTCCCCGTCCAGTTTTTTTTCCCACCTAGTCCAGGGTCTCTAGAGCTGTGAGGTTTTCTAACACTGCCCCCCCCCCCACCTCCTCTGTCCAGTATGACCAGTATAAAACCCCCATGGAGAACATCGGCCTCCAGGACTCCCTGCTGTCGCGTTTCGACCTCCTCTTCATCGTGCTGGATCAGATGGATGCCGAACAGGACCGCGTGATCGCGGACCACGTGCTGAGGATGCACCGGTACCGTGACCCCCGTGAGCAGGAGGGTGCAGGTACTGTACACCAGGGCTTCTCAAATACATGTGTGGTGGAAGGATGTACCAAAGACTTTTTCATTCAGACTTTTTTTTTTTTAAGGTACTCTGGTAGAGTAGACTAAGGTGTTGCCTGCCCTGTCTCTAATATAGTAAAAGTGAAAATAACAATTATTATTTATTTTGTTTTAAAGCCCTGGCTCTGGGCGGGGCAGTGGACGTCCTGGCGACAGAAGACCCAGACGCAATGCAGGAAGAACAGGAGGAGCTGCAGGTCTACGAGAAACACAACAACCTGCTGCATGGGAGCAAGAGAAAGAGGTACACAAACTACATACACTGTGGATGATGGGATAAGTTAAAGTGTTCAATGGAAGGTTGATGTAAAAGGAAGATAATGGTTAAATAAACCGCTAAATGGTAACATATTGTTCCTTTTTATTTTCCAGGGATAAGATCGTGAGTAAGGAGTTCATGAGGAAGTACATCCACATCGCCAAGGCTGTGACCCCAGTGCTCACCCAGGAGGCAGCCAATCACATCGCAGAAGAGTACTCGAGGCTGAGGGGCCAGGAGCAGCTCGCCGCCGACATCGCTAGGGTGAGCGTGAACGGGGGGGACACACACACACAAACGGATGCATCGTGCAGGAAAAGGGAATACAAATGGTATCTTGAAACATCACACTCTTGCCAGGCCGTCCATGGAAATAAGAATATGCTTAAATAAAGATTACATTTAAAGAGCCAGATGCTGACGAGACCTGAGACACACACTCGCACCTGATTTCATTGGCTGAAGGAGCTTGCTCTGACCTTCTCTTCCCCTTTTAGACGTCTCCAGTGACGGCCCGTACGTTGGAGACCCTGATCCGTCTGTCCACGGCACACGCCAAGGCCCGGATGAGCAAAGCCGTGGAGCTGGAAGACGCCGAGGTGGCCGTGGAGCTGGTCCAGTTTGCCTACTTCAAAAAGGTCTCGAGTATTTTCTCTTCTGAAACCTCAAGGCAAATGGATTAAAGGAATATGTGACGAGAACAAGCTCAAGTCACCCAGGTTTCCCCGGTAGATCATAGCAGCCATATTAAATGAAATGTCATTAACACACCATAGCTGATGTGGCCAGGTTTATTTGTGGAACCTTTTCAGGTGAGCGACGACATATACTCCCATTGCTCACCATATTTACTCTCTGTGTAAACGGAAAGTAGCCCCCGGTAATTCAAAACAATATTTCCATTTTTAGTTTTAGAGCTAGTACAACTTCATAAAAAGTTTGCAATAGGAAAGGAGGGTAAATGTTCCATACCCACCCCCTTTCGCTCTCCTTCCCATTCCCCACACAAGTAGAAGAAATGGCTTTTTTATGGCCAAGATTTCGCTAGGGCTTTTTCTTCAAGTACTAAAACTCAAATTTATGCCCCAGCATTTAATGGCTTCTTCTTCTTATTATTATTATTATTATTATTATTATTATTATTATCATACTTTATACTTTATTTTTCCCCTGAAGAAATATTTGTGGAAAGAAGTGCAGTTCTTTCTTATTCAGCTGCAACAGAATTTTCCTTTCCTGTCATTAAAAACTAAAATCCATATTTCTGTAGATTACAGCTCCTTTTTCCATAATGAATTTGGAATTGGACTGTTAGAAATGAGTTGATCAACTTTGATGCAGCTCGTTCAGTTGTACCCAAACAGGCCGATCATTCACCGACCACAACTTGGTATTAACAGAGTTGGATTTGGATCCTTTGTAGACAAATATACCAGAAGCAGTCTTTGCCCAGTCTTTTGTATCACAACAAGCAAACTATAATAATGAGACTATGAATAACAAAATATTTGTCATTTAAAAATACTGATAAAAGTCTGCTAAGATTTGTGAGGTATGGATGTTAAAGAAGCTCATGTCCGGATTGTTCCACGTTCTCTGCAGGTTCTGGAGAAAGATCGGAAACGTTCGAGACAGGCGCGTGACTCCGCCTCAGAGGAGGAAGAGGAGGAGACGATCACACAACGTACACAGCGATCTCAGACGAAGAGGTACACACTCTCACACACACATTGCCTCCAGGCATAAAAGCCTGCTTTCAAGCTTTCCTTGCTCTGCATTTACCACTACACTGACCTAATATATGGTCACAAGTTGCAGTTGCAGTTTTTTTAACATACATTTTCCAACAAATAAAGTGTTAAACATTTCTCTGACTTTACTAGTGTGGGTCCCCTTTCTAAGTACATTTAGGAACCATCCTGTCTAGCACTGTGCTTTTATGTCATCATTAACATTAACCTGTGTGTCCTGTAGGGGTCGCCATGGTTCTCAGAGCAGCGAGGCCTACAGCCCGTACGACTTCGCTGAAGAACATAAGGTCCCTGAGAGTAAGTCTGCTTTTATTCCTCCATGCTGCTTCACTCTGTTCCCATAGGCTTAGTATCTCTTTCAAGACGCAACTGAATCTAGTTTTATGAACTTGCATTTGCCTGATAAATCTGAGTTTTAGGGGCATGTGGGTCCTTTTTGGGGGTGATTTTATTGAACTAATAAATGAAATAATACATTTGCATTGCATACTGGTGAAGAAACACTATTTGTTTTGTTTTAAATCCTAAAATACCATTGCATAAATAGTAAGAACTGCTGCTTCAGGCTGTGTGCTCTGTGGTTGTCTGATCAAAACCTGATCCATAACATGCTGGAAAGAATCACCCAGTCATAGGCTCCACCATAGGCGAGTCGCGGGGGACAGTAGTCACATTCACACGTGACTATTTGACAACTTGACAAAATGCGAACTGAGTGAACTGCAAAAGAGGGTACTCTTTATTAACAGGGGCATTATTTGGACTTTGGACTTGCCCAGAGCCCTGTTAATTTCTGACCTTGCTACATACGGTGGCGTTTTGATGTTTCTCCTACCAGTAAACGGGAACTGACAAGTTTTCTTGTCGGAGCTCAGTCATTATAAGTATTTGGGCCCATTGTATTGCTTAGTGCAACACAGACAATTTGGATGTTCACACTGATGATGGTCTGATGATGGTCTCTTGACCGAATGCTGTACCACACTTCGCAGTTCTTTGGAATATAATGGACCTCCAGTATATCGCTCATTAAAACTTTGATAGTGTGCAGGTTTCCTACCACTTAGTAGACATAGCGGTCTGACCATGCTCTTTTGTTCCTTTTGTCCCGTTAGTTCAGGCTGGCACCCCCAAACCCTGCCAAGCAGCGGGAGGAAGAGGAGCCTATGGACGCCTCCGGCCCTCCATCACAGGACGACCAGACTGAGCTCTCAGCAGACAGGTGGGTTACTATGGATTAGTATGGCTTCAATGGAGTCAGCAGTAATCCCTTTATTGTAGATGATGGTTTTATTAAGTTAAGTAACAAAACCGATGACTGATGCAAAAACTCAGTCCAGTCTACCTGCTGACAGGCTGGAATTAGGGACTTGACAACAAAGGGGAAAGCCATCCTTAGTTGGCAAGGCGCCAAGTGTGTCCTAACTTTCGAGGGAAATTATATGTAATAAAGACAGCAATTAACCTGATTACCATCCTTTTGTTTCTTTGAGCAAATTACCCGCTGGCTCTAAGATGCCATAATATTTGCACAGGACTTGACAAAAATAATCTCAAATCTCACCTCTTGCTCGTCTCTCTCCCCCGCCAGGCTGAAAGAGTTCAAGTCCTCCCTGTTTGCGGTGTTCCAGTCGGCTCACGCTCAGTCGGTCAAGATGAAGAGCCTGAGGGACGACATCAACAAGGAGCGCCAGAAGCCGTTCACGGATACCGAGGTTCGCGCCGCGTTGGCTCGCATGCAGGACGACAACCAAGTCATGGTGGCCGACGACATAGTCTTCCTCATATGAGGAAGGAGAAGGAAGCCTTGGAGGAGCAAGAGGAGGATGGACTCTGAGATGGATGCACTTGGAAAGAAAGGGGTGTGATTTATATATGAACTTATGTAAAAAGTGTTCTTCCGCCAGATATTGGACAATTTGTTTCTCATGATTCATATTCTCCTAACTCCATTATTTCTGCCTGTTTGTATTCTCCTATTCACATCCATGTTTGGGTTTGATTGGCAGGAGTTTCGACCTCCTGATATGGAGAACTTGAAATGAGCAAACAGAAAAGGCATTCTTTGGAAACGAGTTGAAAGGAAAAGATTTGTTTTGTGGCTTGCTAACAGCTTTGTTGTGCAGTCGGTCCTCCAGCTCCATTCCAGTTGGAATACACATATACAGTGAAGAGGGAATCTGTTTCATATCTGGTTACATTTGACCATCATAATCAACAATGCCAAAAAGTCTTTGGGCTGTTATTGTTTTCTGACTCATGTATGCATTTTGAGTTTCTGTTTCTGGTAACATTACTTTATAATGGCCTTCATCCAGTGTATTAACATATGGAAACTATTGTAAGCACACGGTAATGGTGTGATTAATGAAATCGCCATGCTTAATGTGCTTACAAGGGTGTAGAAATCCAATGAAAGTACAATTTTCATTAAGTAATGAAACTAATGTGTACGTACAATACTTAAACTGAATGCACGACAATAAGGATGCTGTTAGGTGGTGTTGCCAACATTTCTGTTGTTGGAATTTGGAAAAGAAGACTTGTGTAAATAGTTTAAAAAAATAAGTTTTGTAATGGTTCATTAACTGTAGTTGTACTTTAAAATGGAAATTAAACTCTTGGGTATACCACAGTGACGATTTGGGTTGTTGTTGTTGAGTGACAAAGCTACGATTAGCAGGTTTAAGTAGTTGCAAACTTGATGTCCCTACATTGTGGGGAAATTACCACCAGCCTTGTGCTGGTAAGTTTGTCTACTCTACCAGCTACTTTGGCAGCTTACCGACCATCGCTTTGAGATTCTTCTTGGAATCTGTTAGCAAGGCCTCTAAAAAAGCAATCCCCCCGTCCCCCTCCAAATGAACCCAGACCTAAAAGAAACCATATTGAGTGGGTGGCAGCTCCCCAAGGCAGGGTGGCCCACCCACCTCATTGGTTGGGAACACAGTCCTGTACTCGTAGCATCAACACCTCTCGCCTCCCTTTTTTCCCATGAAGTTTTAATCATCTGCATGTAGTGCAATAAAATGGCCGACCCTACCTTGGGGTGCAGATGTTCTCTCATTCAGCGGAAAGCACGGCGTCTGTAGACCTCCCACACACAGATCATAGACGTACATGCTACGAACTGCAACTGTCTGTGGTTCCAATCAGCCTGCAGATGAAACCCAGACTCTTTCAAGGTCGTGCCCAAGCTGGGGCATGGAACCAGCAACCGCTACCACAATCATCAAGGACGACAGGCCTCAAGCTCTCGACACCCACGTCTGACTCATCACCTCCAGAGTTACGAGTACAACCTATGTCTGACTCATTTTTCATCTAAACCAAAACCAAGGGTTTTTTTTACGCTGGGTTTGCACGATGATCACAATGAATTATGAAAAAGTGATATCAAAACTAAGTAAAATCATGCTGACGTAGCCTTCTCAAGTCTCTGCGATGTAAGGTAGACTGAATAAAACACAAGAGTCCTAAAGGAGCCTAAAATGTAGTGTAAGCATTGTTGGAACAGCCTATATAAAAGCCTGCAACGTCTGTTTGGGTCATGGTTTTATTTTTAATGGCCCACATCTGTCTACATATCTTTCAACTGCATCCAGCCTATAAACAATCTAGTCACATCATAACCTATCCATGTCATTTTGTAGCATCACGTTATGTTTCAATGCCTGGTTGTTTTTTTTAATACATTTCACAATACGTCCACTATGGTTGTGCACCACATAGTTGGCTCCTTTTTCATGTTTACTCATATCTTGCATGACAAAGGAACATCCAATCGTAGTGTGTGAGTGTGTGTCATGAGAATTGGTGTTGGTGTATTACCAGAACCCCGTCAGCATTTGTTTGACCTACATTGTTCAGAGTGGCTTGACAGTTTGTCTGTTAGGTTCCAATTCTGACGGTTCAAAATGTGAAAAGAAATGCTGATTAATTTGCTATTGGTAGAGAATTCATTCTCCATTGTTTCTTAATGGGATGGATGATAACCTTATGCCTGTATGAAGAGAGTCAAAGTGATTCGATAGAAAATGAACTGAACACAATCAAGTCAATCAAAGTATTTTATTAAACAGTACACTTTTAGAAGTGTAGCAAGTGATAATGTAATAACTTGTTAAAATATAACACAAATAAAACCTGTTAATGTAATAAATTGCCAAATAACATCACACTATTACTATTATTTCATAATCTTTTTGAACTGATGTAATGATAATATTGAATGTATAAACTTGAGAATTTTTATGTTCTTTTTATTCTTACAAAATAATGTGTTATTACATTATCCGGTGTAATAATGTTATTACATTTTCAACCCATTTAGATTTTATTACATTTTGACCAGTTATTACATTATCAGTTGCTACAAGGCCTAATTCAAACTGAGATCTGGACCAAAGAATATTACAAATATGTATCTGTGCTTATTTGGGTTTCGGTTGACAAAATTACAGAGGCTACACTTCCAGATGTAAACCTCTTGTCAGCGCCAAGAACAGAGAGACAGATTGGCATTGGAAAGATACAAACATGAGTCTGATGAGTTTTGAAAACAAGTCTTACGGACAGATGAGACAGAGATCAACCTTTACCAGTGATGGAAAGGTGAAAGTGTGGAGAAAGAGAGGGACTGCACTGGACCCTCAGCATACTACTTTACTACTCTGTCAAGCATGGTGGAGGCAGTGTGAAGTAATGGCAGCAAGAGAATGACAGCAAGTGTACAGAAACATATTGTCCACCAATATTCAGAGAAATGCCACAAAACGCATTGGATGATGTTTATCATCATCAAGACAATGACCCAAATACATACTGCAAACTTAACCAAAGAGCTTATCAGGAGGAAACAGCGGAAGTGGCCCAGTCAGTCTCATAGTAGATATGTGTGCCTTAAATATGGTGTAACATTTGCATGGTCCACTCTTTTGCAACCCCCAATTTGAACCATTTCAGTAGAATCACCCACATAATGATAGAAATCAAGATGGCTAGAAAAATGATACATAGATAGCCAGACTGATGGTAAAAAAGAAAGAAAGAGGGATAGAGAGATAGATGGAAAATACTACCCTGACACTTCCTCTTAGCACTTGTTTTATTTGTTGAAAAAGAAGTATATATAAATTGAATTATATATATATATATATATTTATTATATGCTTGTTTGGGGAGGAGATGCAGGATTTTTGGCGACTAGTTCTCGTGCCTACCTACGTTGAATGCACTTATTGTAAGTCGCTTTGGATAAAGGCGTCTGCTAAATGACTGTAATGTAATGTAACGTAATGTAAAGAAAAGACAGAAAGAAAGAAACATGACCACAGAGGTAGGATCAAAAATGTTATCTTGCTTGATCAAAATGTGTATCTTTAAAATCTGCAACAGTCACAGCGGAAATGCAGCACAGGCCTAGCCAACACACACCAACACAGTCCACCTGCATATAAACACTGCTAGAAGACAGAATGAAACAGCAGAAGAGTGTTTCACAGTAAGGAGTTGCTCTACGGATGAGACTGCACAAGGATGCTCTTGGTGAGTCGGGTCGCTCTGCTGTAACTCTTACTGATGCATTGGATTACTTGTTAGAGGGCTGACTAAAAAAGAATATGATATGACATGACATGTTTTGATAGGTTGTGAGTATATGGTATGAAATGCTGCCGCACGATGCCACATTTCACTCCATAGAGCTCAATTTCTGATATGTCTTCAAACTGGAGAAGTCAGGAATTAAAGAGGTTTGTCTCAGAGGCAAATTGTAGACAAAAAGAAACCAACAAGAACTTACACACTGATAAATAAAGTTTTACCAGTGTGTACGTTTTTGCTGGTTTCTTTATGTCTTACAGTTCCCATATTATTAATATTTCATGATTTTGTTTTCAAATATACTACGGCTCAGGATAAGACTAATGCTCTTCATGATGCTTTGCAAATAAATATATTTTAGTGAAAACTGAATTTTAAGACCTCACAAGCAGAACGGTCACAATACTGGACCCTGATTGGTCGACAACAGCAGCTCCTCTAAATCAAATGCAGGCCAGTTTACAAACACTGCAAACTGGCCTGATTGGACGGATTTCAGGAATTCTTTAGTGAGGGGAGCCAATCAGGACCAAGTCCAGTTGTGATACGTTTACTGAAGTTGGTCTGCCTGGGGCCTGTTCCAAGAAGCGGGTTTAGTGAAAACTCTGAGTTTGTTAACCCTGAGATGAGGGAAACTCTGGGTTTTCCGTTCCAGAAAGAGAGGTAACTCAAACTCTGATTCAGTTACCATGGTAACTGACTCTGTGAACCTAACCTGCTCGCTGGCAGGTTTTCTTGAACAAACCCTGACTTTCTCCCTGTCTCCTCCCTCTGCTGAACCTGAAGCAGCTGTCGGACATGGCGTGTCCTTTCCTCGGTAACCCGATCGATATTCAAGCGGAAGTAATTCGCATAGTCTTACGTCGGGAGAGGATTTTGAGAGCCCGATTAGATGTTCTATGTCCAGGATGGAAGAGCTGTCCGAGATATAATATGCCGTTTACAGTTAACGGATTAAGCTACCACCACCCCGAGCAGTCAAATAAAGACACATTTAATTTGGTCTTCTTTATTTCCTACAAATACAAAAGCAACAGTTAGTATTTTTATATTGTTCCAACAACACATTTCACCTTGTGACCATGCACCCACCTCTAACTTATGTTCCAGTAATTAAATTTCTAGATCTGCCTTTCTAATTTCTAATGTTCTAATGTTCTAATATCTGGCCCAGACAGCTCAGTTGGTAGAGCATTAGACTCTCAGTCTCAGGGTTGTGGGTTCGATCCCCACATAGTGTTAACTATCACCTTTGTAAGTCGCTTTGGATAAAAGCGTCTGCTGAATGACTCTATTGTAATGTTTTTATATTTCATTTTCAGCTGCTGCCAAGAGCGCTTTGCGCCCGTGGGATTGCACCTAAATGAAAATATTTTTTTTCCAATACTATTCCACCACTTTCTCACATGTAGGTAATATTATAAGAAAGTGTGGTTAAATGTTAAATGAATACACTACTGCATTCAAACGTACGCATTGACTCGGGCAGCGATTCTCTGCCACGCCAATACCCTCTCCTTACGACCCTTCTGCTTGCTGGTTGCCATGGTGAATCGTAGTATCGGACCTCCATTGATGATGGCTTTTTATTGTCGTCGCGCACGCGCTTAACTCAAGGTGAACATACTCAAAGTTGATTGAACTAACTCAAATCAGCCGTTCTGGAACCGAAAACTCAGACTTTGCCATCTCGGAATGAATCAACTCAGAGTGCAGGGTTAGACTCAGAGTTTGCTGAACCTGCTTCTTGGAACAGGCCCCTGACCTGTAACTTGAACACATAAATAGATTCCTGTAATAAGGCCCCTTTAAAATTGATCGCACTAAGACCGTTGTGTTCTGCCTGGTTTCTTGAGTACAGACAGTCAGAGTTTTGTTTCTGCTGGGCCTGGTGACACCGCTGCATGGATCCAGGAGAGGCCAGGTGGTTCCGGTGCAGGTGGAGCGGCGAACCGAACAGAGGTTGAGACTTATCCTGGATACCAAACTGCAGCCTCCCATCACCAGCATGTCTGCCTCACCTATCGCCCACATGTCTCTCACACCATGGACTTACAGGTGAGGCGTTGCTCAGGTTTGATGATATGACAGCCTTTATTGTTCTTTATTGTTTGTTAACAGGTATTGTTCGCTGGATATGCCGTTTGCAAGGCCAGCACAAAATACAGTGTGCTTTCTAACTTTGCAACCATTTCACCAGTTCACCGTCTCTCTCTCTCTCTCTCTCTCTCTCTCTCTCTCTCTCTCTCTCTCTCTCTCTCTCTCTCTCCATCCAGCGAGTCCAATGTGGAGTCTCGGTTTCCCAGACAGATCTTCCATGCTTCCTGTCTGACCTCAGGCTGCCTGAGCCTCCAGGGAGGGGAAGAGGACATGAACCTGGAGGCCAAACCTATCTACTACCAAATCCTGGTCCTCCACAGGTGAGCGTAGGGACAGATATACGATAAAAAACGAATTTGTTTTGATTTGCTTTGCTCCCTACTTTTGTTTCCAAGACAAGTTGTAGCACTAAATTGTATTTGGATGCTTTAAAAGGAATACACCAAGTTTTTTGGGAGACTGGTTGGTCATGTTAACTAATCTTGACACCAACATAGACACCAAAACCATCCATGTTTTCCCTGGTAGATCATTTTCTCTGTGTGCATTGCATTTAGGTGACTGGAAATATCCAAAGTAAGAAGACGTGTTTTAGTGGTTTCTATTATATGGCCTGTAGATTCATAAATTATTATTATTAATTATTAATGAATTATTAAGTAAACACCATTAACTCAATATAGCTGTATGTTTATTTTTCTTTTAATATTTGAGGTGACCAACCAAGTATCACTCGTTTTTCCATCCCATACCACAGGGTCCCAAGAGAGGGGAGGAAAAGCAAAAAGGGAAGCAGGAAGGGAAGCAGGAAGGGAGGGAGGAGGGCTGCAGGGAACAAGTACGCCTTCAGATTGGGGACGGAGACCATCCCAGTAGGTTGTACCTGTGTGAGGCCCAGTACTGTAACACAGGAGTGATGCTGGGAGGACTTTTGAATTCAAGAACTGTGCTGTAAGTGCTGTTTTATTCTTTCTGATTGAGGCATCATCTTGCCGCGGTGGCCCCGTGCTGAATGACTGCAGGGGCAAACGGTGGTAGAAATACCAGATGTGTTCAATTCAATTCAATTCAGTCCTTTTTTTGGCTTTCTCTACAGAACAGTCGAGGCTTGAAAGTGGATGTTAGTGTGTCCATATATATATGTATATATGGTGTGGTAATATATATATTTTGCAGGTGTGCATGTTTTTATTTTGTATCTCATTTCTTTACCTTTACAAAGGTATTTTTATTATAGTCCTGTCCTCTTTTTCATGCAAAGCACTCTGAAAGGCTTCATCAATATAGTCATCCCACCACCTGATGTCCAACCCGGCTAGGAAAAAAGATTTTGATTGATTAAGCACATTAATAAAAAACATGCATTGTAGAATATATTTGTTATTTTTGGGTGTGAAATGTATATGTGGTAATTATTATGAAATATCTTATTTAAGCTCATTTGGTTACTATACAAATACACATTATATATCCATATGTATTTATTATGAACTTAATAGTGTGAAATGTTACAATGTTTCATGGATGTGCTTGGCAAATAAAAAATAATCGTCTAAGAAAACAGAAACCAATGGATTTACGTTGATATTGTGCAAAATGTAACCATGCCACAGGTGTATAAGTATGGTGGTTATTGGTGGTTAGTATGGTGTGGTTTTGTGTGTGTGTGTGTGTGTGTGCGTGTGCATGCCTGTATTTAAGTGTAAGCTAAGTGTAAGCAGAACATGTCAAGCTATAAGATGAGAAATTATGGGAACCAGAGCAAAGTTGTCAGTTCAATCAAGCTCTTTTTTTTTACTGACCATGCCAAATAGATACAATCAATCCAGCCTTTAAGATATACAGCAACACACAGTTACAGCAAGTACAAACCCCATGTTACTACTCCCCAGTTACAGTGCAAACATTTTAGACATCACGATCAAGTCAGTATGACTCAAAAACTCAGAAAATTTCAGCTCACTGTTTTCTCCTTTTGTGGGCATTTCATTCAACATTTCCTCGACAATCACAAATTGACAATCAGAGTACAGTGACACATGCCAAAGCAAAGTGCAACCCCTGGCTAGTCAGGAAACCCAAGCTCTTTCCTTCAAAACCTTTGTCTACCATCTGAATCAACGTAATTTAATATTTGTATCCTTGTGATCTGTTCCCGTTCTTGTCCGTATTTACTCACTGTATGTCATGTATGCATATGTGCTTTTGAGTTGTGCTTGATGACATAAGAGTGCAGTCAGTTGTCTAAATCTAAGAGACTCAAATGTATGTCACTGATCTACTACTACACTACAAGTATGATCCAAAAGTTCTCTAAATGACAAAATAGAGCAGAGCTCCTTTGCGTTTCAAGCTTACGGTGTGTTCTTCTTTTACTTCAAGACAAAGCACTGTGAACCCCCTGCCCCCCCCACCCTGATTTTTTATTTGACATTCATAAACCCTTTACTGAGATGTACTCAGATTTACTCTGACTTAATATACACAATGTTTGGTGTCCCCAGGTCGAACAACCCCAAAACGGTGCAGCAAAGAATTAGCGTGAGAAATTTTAAAATTTGAATTCAGAGACAGCATATGTGTGTGTGTGTGTGTGTGTCTACTGGAAAGTACCCTAGAAATCAACCTCTGAAGAGGCTTGAGACTCCTGGTTATGACGGTTATTGGTTATGACTGAATAGGGCCTCTTGCTGGATCTGTGGCCAGTTCCTCATGCACATCATATCTACTTTCAAATCATCATCTCTCCACACACAAAAAAAAACACCCATCTGGGCAACACTTTAGAGTACACTTCCCGTTTTTTTCCATAATTACAGTGTAATTAGATGTAAACAAAACAACAAAATTGGTTCTGTTGATGCAAACAGGCTTTACCTTGACTGATGATTTACTTGTTGACTAGTTGGATTCAGTGACACCATCAGTGAAGCATCAGTAATAGAGAGAATATGCTGCTGTCTGATTAGCTTTGATGCAGCTCTCACTGCTCTCCAAGCAAACACAGACTCCCCTCTTTCAAAAGTCTTAAATTAATCTTTTTGTTTTGTTTTGTGTTGTCGATAACCCCACCCCCTCCCACCCTCCTTAGAAAAACGAAATTGTTTTTGAATTTCAACATCAAGAGTTGCTTAAAGTTTGTACAGCTTGTTCAGAATCATTACAGCATACATCAAATATGAAAAGTCGCCATTTCCCCTTCACTGAGTTGCTTTTGAGTGCTTTTTTCCTGCACTGTTTTGATTTCCGTTTTTTTTTTCTCATGACTAAAAAAAAAGACCCCAGTCCTGCTCTTTCTCTCTCTCTCCGCTCCCTCGCTCCACTCGTCTACCGGCAGGCTTCCTCCTTCATTTCCTTGTTCTTCCTCACTTCTTCTGCGTGTTTGTCCTGTCAGACGAACACAGAGACGACAGCAACATCAGTACCATGAATGTATTAGCATTAATGTGGCGGCATCCAGAGATTTCCGAGACCAAGCATAAAGATTTGATCAAAAACTCTCTTCCGGCTTACATAATATTAATGATTACAGATCAAGTTAAAATGCAAGCCAAGTTTATGAGTCAGATTTTTTCCACACAATGCAGATCTCATTTGCACTTAAGAGAAAGAGAAAATTTTAATAATCTATTTCAGTCTGAACGAAACAGCATGCATCAGCGATTGATGTAAGAAACACGTAGAGATGTGAAGCACACTACAAATAGTCCAAATAGGAAGAAAGCCTCAAAGAGTCCACAGTAAACACCAGTGTTACTAAAGCCATACAATTGCAAGCCGAGACTTTGCAAGGTTGCTCCAGATTTTCAACTGCATATGATACTTATTCATTGTATTTGATAGAACATATACAACAACACCCTCCAGCCTTTAATAGTACCTCAAAACCTCTGCTATCACAGACCAGGGTGGGGTCAGGAGACCAGCGGGGTGTTTACTTTTAACCAATAGGGGCCTTAGAAATATTGATATTGTCTCGGAAATGTTGAACTTATGTCTAGGATGTCTAGGATTGATATGTTTCATTATATAGTAGGAATACAAACAAGTTTACAGCTACAATCATTTTATTTAGGGTTTAGGGTTCACTTTAACTTTTTTGCTGTCATTGCTCTGGTGAACCGCCACCCATATTGTCAACTCAGCTTTAAGCTTGAGGCCTAAAGTTTGAGAAGAACACTCAAACCTCTAGAGTCTAGGAGAACATCCTAGCAGTCTAGAATGGCTACAGATAATCAAATGGACCAAATAGTACCTTCTCTTGCAGCCTCTCCAGCATGGCGGCCAGCAGGGCCTCCCTGTTCTCCTTATTGGCCTCCATCTTCTGCTCCAGCTTCTCCTTGGCGTTCTTGATGAAGTTGTTGTTCTCCTCAAAGGCCTTCTGGATCACCTCTCGCTCATGCTCCCTCTTCTCCGCCAGGTGCTTCAGCAGCTCAGCCTCCTGGCACTAGAGGGCGATAGAGGAGGATTAAAGCTGGTGGCGTCAACAGATGATCATTACAAAATCCTCAAATCTCCTACAAAACTTTTGCCAGTTTGTATAACTGGCTTTTGACATTGTCCCCCACAAGCAGAAATTGTTTCATGACCCTGCATGGGACTGAGATAAACCATTGAATATGTGTCAATACGGGTCAAAAATCCATCAACTGGAAAAAGCAGTACTCATGGGATGCTATGTGTGTTAAAACGATGCATTTGTTTCCCCTTCCTTGGACGTCACCATTTTAACAGTTTTCCAGTGGTTGTGACTCCCGCCTCTGGAACTATGCAGACTAATGTTCATGCCGTAGTCTGGTTGCACCACATGTGAGGAGTCTGAGCTCACCGATGTCCCTAATGCAGACATTATACAGCCCATACATGCATGTAAGGGATTTAGCTGTCACAGACACATGGCTGTTGATAGACACATTAGATGTGGCAGGACCAAACCTGTGACCTTTCTGATCCACCTATAATTTCTCTCTCCTCACCTTTCCCCTCACCTTCCCTCCCTCCCTCCCTCACCATCATCCTTTTCTGTTTTATGAATATGAGCCTTTGTGTGTGTCTTTGCATGCTTGCCCTTCCTCCTAGCTGCATGTCTCTCTTCTTATCCTCATCTCCTCCACCACTCCCCCCTCCCATCTCATCGCTCTCCCTCCTCTCCTCACCTTTCTCCTCTCCTCGGCAGCCTCCAGTTTCTTCTGGATCTCCTCCAGGGACGGGTCGCGGCGCTGCGGCATGGAGGTGTTGAGCTCTGGCACGCTGTCAAAGGACGGCGGTTTGAGGATGACCTCGAAGGCCTGGCCCGATGCGCGCTTGTTCAGCTCAATCACCTCCACGTCTTTGATGACGCACCAGCCCAGGTCCACCGCATCTGTGTTGGATCATGTCCGTGTTTAGATTATTTATTTATTAAAAATCATCAATCTATGATGTTCAATGT
>JAXDDX010000056.1:2747500-2807500 GCA_034670405.1 Hoplostethus atlanticus | reverse complement strand
ATTCCACTTGGCATGGCGGCAAATAACAATGTGTTGTTAAAAATAAAAAAAATAAAGAATGAATATGTCTGAATATGCTCTTAAAAGCCTGCTGATCAGAGTTCAGGCTGGCATCTTTTAATTCCCTTCATAAATCACATTTTACAGAAATATTAATATTTTATATATTTTTGTATCTACCTATTTTATTCTTGTTGCATTTCCTTTTTCATTCTTTTGCAGTCCTAGAATAATAATAATAATAATAATAATAATAATAATAATAATAATAATAATAATAATAAGAAGAAGAAGAAGAAGAAGAAGCAGCAGCAGCTTTCCGATTCCCAGAATGTGAAATGGCTGAAGAGTAGGTACTAATAGAGTAGGTACTAATACTAATGATACTCCTATCACAGTCCTAGAGCAGAGGAGAGAGATGCCTCATTAAAATGTGGAGCACACACTTCTGACTACTGTGACATGGTCCCAATGGAATACGCACACACACACACACACACACTTCTCTACCGACAGGAGACGGTAAGGGCCCACTGCCTTGCCCTGTTGTGACCGGTGTTTTAATTTAACTTTAGTTCAGTAAAGGAAACCTGAAGGTACACACACACACACACACACACACACACACACACACACGGCTGCTTCTCATCTTCTGAAACCACCCAGGCTGCAGATCAATGCACTGCTTCCTGCAGGGGTAAGCTGTCCATTTCTTGTTTGCCAATACTGACAGAGAGAGAGAGAGAGCTGCAGAAGAATCTAAGTGGGCAGGTCGTAAAGGCCATGGTACACATGGGGAACATTTTACCCATCATGTTCATGGGCAATTCTGCTGACAGTTATGCCCAACAGTATATTTTCATTATATTTTTTTTACTGTTATCCATAGAAATGTTGTCCCATGCGATCACCTGCTGTCATCTCTGCAGAAGGCAATAATTCTCATCTAACTTCTACTGCTGAAACATCATGGCTTTCAGAACAGGAAACCAACTAAAAATCACCGACCACACTGTAGCTGTGCACAGACTCGTCTTCTTAACTGTCCTTTTATTCAACTTATCCAGACCCAGACCCAATATCATAACATAATACATAAGCAGTGCTTGATTTGTCTAATTTTGCAAGGCTTAAGTCACTTTGTCAGTCTTTAAATGTTGAGATACATTGAGTGCACCTTAAATTGTTCAGACTCTGGAAAAGACATAAAATGTATTTCTGCTCAGATCCACACATTTAGTGCAGAGAAGATAGAAATGGCAATATCCATTTTGGAAAGGTGAACTAATGCTCAATGCTTCATATTATAAAATATGAAATGCTATGATTTTGTCAGCAAAAGTCTGTAGCATATAACAAAAATATAGATTACACATTTTCTAACAGTGGATGTTTCATTTGGAAATGAAACGTCATATACAGAGAACCATGAACACCTTCAGCCTCCTAGACAAACCTCATGTCTCCAAGAGGTCAAAATGAAAAACAGTGCAGACAGTATTGCAGATAATAGCACGTATACCAGTTAAGGTCTTGATCAAGGTATGCTGTTCATATACATCTTCATATCCCAATCCCAAATATCCTAGTAAACAAAAGCACACCGAATATTATGAATATTACCACTGATCATGAGCAATCCAGCTATAATATTCTGGTTTCTCACAATCAGGATAGGGGGAGTGGTTAGTACATGGGTGTTACAAGTGCTTGTGTAGCCCAAATATTAAAGGAATATCAGCGTGTATTATAACACCCGTCTATAGCTAAGAGTCTTACGAGACATTTTGAGATAGGTTGCCTCAAATGGGGGACAATGCAGAGATTGTTTCCTAAACTGTTGTTTTCCCTCCCTTTCTTCCCTAAAATCTACATTTAACAAGATGGATGCCTGCCCTCCCCTTCCCCCTCCCCCCGCCCACACACACACACACACACACACACACACACACACTTATGAACCTCGAGCCATGTATTGCTGAAGGTGAAACAAATCCCAAAATGCTACACAGGAAACGCTAAATAAATATGTGACAATTATGAACTTTTTTCATCTACTGACCACATACACAACAGGCATATGCTCTCTTTCTCTCTCTCTCATACACACACACACACACACACACACACACACACACACACACACACACACACACACACACACACACACACACACACACACAGACTCTCTCATCATCACCCTTTCTCTTTCACACACATAAACACACAAACACACTCCCTCACCCGCACCCCTCTTCTCTCTCTCTCCACCCCAATATCCGAAACAAAGCTGCACATATGGAGGATCAATAATAAATGACACAGACTACACACCATGGAGTGTGTAGTCTGTGTCAATAATAAATGACACAGACTACACACCATGGAGTGTGTGAGCACAGTACATCGAGTTCTCTCTCTCCGCCCCCCCCACCCTTCTAACAGCAGAAACCACTGCATCATCACTATCCTTGCCCTTGCCTTGTTACACCACACCAACACACACACACACAGGCATGCACACACAGGCATGCACGCACAATTCAATTACATCAGTGCACTAAAATGTGAGCTTAATAACCAATAAAAACCCAACACTGCTTTGTGTAGCTCGATGTTTTGGTCATGCGAGGCCGGTGCAGACTTACCCCCTTCTCTCCCCGTCTCAGATTCTTTGGTGATGATGGTGGTCCGGTAACTACGGTTACCCCTGTCTGGCTCCTCGGATACAGGCGCCGGGCACTAGCATCAGCAACAGCATCACTTCTGCCTCCATGACATCACCTAGGGGGTCTCTTATTGGTCCAGGACACTGCCAGCATCCATCGCTCAGAACCAATGGGAGTGGAGAGGAAGGATGGGGGAGGGCTGTCAGCTCTCTGTATTTTACTGCAGGGTGGGTGGCAAAAACTGTATTTTTATTATATGGCGCAGGAGTGTGTGTGTGTGTGTGTGTGTGTATGTGTGTATGTGTGTGTGTCTCTGTGCGCGTGTGTATATATTTGTGTATGGGGAGAGTTGAGTGTAGTAGTGCAAGAAACTGGTGTGAGGAGTGGTAGTCTTTGTGTCTGTCTGTGTGTGTGTGTGTGTGTGTGTGTGTGTGTGTGTGTGTGTGTGTGTGTGTGCACTGTCACAACATAAATAATAGGCATTCTTAGGCATTCTGCAGAGGCAGAATGTTTTTGAATGAAATGCATAAACACTGGAAAGTAATTTTGATTACTGATAATACATTTTATTACTACCACTATTGTAAGTACTACTAATACTGCTACCACCACTACTACTACTACTACTAATAATAATAATAATGACAATAATAACAATAATAATGAACTCTTTTTAATATAGCCCTTTTAAAAATCATAATGCATCATGCATCAAGCAAAGTGAAGGTGTAGTGTGTTGCCGCCCTTTGATCCTGTATTCAGCTCACATAACCTACATGATGTCACCACGTCGTCCACAGGCACGCAAGATGAAAACACTGTGTGCTTACAACACCACTGGGGAGGAGAGAAACAGAGAGGGAGAGAAACAGAGACAGAGAGAGAGAGAGGGAGAGAGAGAGAGAGAGAGAGAGAGAGAGAGAGAGAGAGAGAGCTGCATGAGGTCACTGTCATATTAGGGTGTGTCCTGCTGCCACTGTCCCTTTTCTCTCTCTCAAATCTCCTCTCCTCTCCTCTCCTCTCCTCTCCTCTCCTCTCCCTCCTCCACTGACGGGAAACACACATCTAACATTGGACATCAAGCACATCCTGGAAATGAGATCACTGGGGAGAGAAAAAAGAGAGAGAGAAAAAAGAAAATGAGAGATAGATTGAAACGGAATGACAGAAAAACAGAGAGAGAGAGGAGGAAGAGGAGGAGGAGGAGGAGGAGGAATCTGAGATCAGACATTAAACAGATTATTTCAGCGATTCCGAGAGAACAAAGGATAAGAACAAAAAAATAGGAGACGAGACCGAGGGGAGCAAGGGAGTATAAACACCCAGGGGAGACGAGATGAGACAGTGAAAAAAATACTCTGGGGATGCAGGAAAAAGAATCAGACATTGTGCAGAACGTCTAAACAGCTGAATAGTGGAATGAGAGACAGAGGTGGACAGCCGGCAGCCATCTATTTAGGAAGGTTTACCACTGAAATCAGCAAAGAGTCCCCGGAGCGTTCTTTTAGAAAGTCGCTGGTTTTGGCTAATTTTGCATGCCCACAAACTTTAGGAAGTGAAATCTGAATTACTTGAGGTTTCAAATGGTTCCAGACCTCTGGATGTCAGACTGTATTAGATTAAAGGCTTTGGGATGACCTATCGATGAAGAGATAGATGAGCTAACCAGATCAGCTGAAAGTCTGGTTAGAACAACTCTTTTTTTATCAATTTGAATATCATTATTGTTGCGTTTTCTGATGCCCAAATCCACTTTTCTTTACAATCTATTCTTTGGTCAATTTAGATACATTCAGAATTTTAATTGAATTCCATTAATCCAACATTTCACATGCAGACAGCGTTAAATTATACTGAAACCTCATGTTTAATGAACTGTCAAATATCTGAGCTTGTTTCTCTTCAGTATGCTCAATCAAGTCATATCCTGAGAGCACTCAAAAACATGGACAGACACACACACACACACACACACACACACACACACAACCTCTCCACTCCACTCCATTGCCAGCCCTCGTGGCCTATAAAAACACTGAAACTGTTACAGTAGCTTAGCGGCAGCATGAGAGTTCTGATCTAAAGTCTGACATCATCCTCTTAGAGTCTCAGGATGAGATCACCGCCATCTGACTCGTGGTCTGACTCACTCCACTGAGTACGTGTGTGTGTGTGTGTGTGTGTGTGTGTGTGTGTGTGTGTGTGTGTGTGCTTGTGCAGGTGTCCATTGTAAGGCAATTAGATTACTGGTAAAATACTCTACAGGGTGATTCAATGTAAGCTGAAGGGCTTTTACCAGCATTGATATTGATGAGCAGGGCATGGTATCAAGGGGAAACTGAGCATGTGCACCCACTTCCACTGGAAGTGAAGTATGATCGTGTTTTCCCTTTTATTCAGATGGGTTTAGTTTGAGAATAGTTGATGGCTCAGTTGAAACTGGGATGCGTGGTTTGGTTCTTTCATAACAGTCATGCAAACAAATGCAAGATATAGCCACCATTAGTGCTAAATGACTACAAATCATGGGAGAAACAACAATATGCTTTAAATTGAGGGAAAAAATATAAGTAAATTATAAATATAAGTTCAGCTAACGTGATCCCCATCTAACAAATCCCCATGCAACATTGCAAAACAGAATTTTGGTTGCTGAATTTCTGCATTTTTGTCTTAACCTTATTCAACGTACAGACCTCGGTTTCTGTTTTACATTAGCCAAACAACAGCCTGTCTGGAATAGCCTGTTACCATGGGAACAGCGAAGCTGACCAGTACAGTGAGAGAGAAGTGATGGACAGTTGGGGAAAAGGGTGTGTTCACAGTCTGGAGTATGAGAGAGTCTGGAAGCATCTGTTCATGTTTGTTTGCAGGTAATCGACTGAAATGAAGAGAAATCGGAGCTCCTGCACCGCTGACCTCGGGTGACGATGCTCGGCCTCGGCTGGCTCGAAACTCTCCCTTCTAGAAAATATATGTGTTTGCCTTTGAGTCTGTCTCCGCCCCTGCGTTCCCTTTGTCTCCCCCGTCCACCAAGGCCCCTCCAACACCTTTACCAGATGTGGGTAAAGGTGTGTACTTCCTCTCTGGTTGACCCCCCCACCCCCAACACACACACCTCCCCAATGTATTGGCTGCAGGAGGTCTCAGACAGAGGTCATGAGTGAGGCGTACAAGGTGTCTTGTATAATGCGCGTGTGTTTGTGTGGGCATACTCAAGCTTATCGGGTGCACCATGCACACCATGCATGTGTGTATCAGGGGGTCAGAGGTGCAAAACGAGTGCTTTGGGGTAATGGGACAATATGACAGTTATGGCTCTCCTGTGTGGGCTTAATCTACGGGTCGGTGAGGATGAGGCATTCCTGAAAGGCAGAGAGAAACACAATGTTCATTTTATGGTCTTCACTGAACATGACAAACGTTTACCTGCCACTCTCGCTGAAGCCTGACTAATGCAGTTGCTGCGTCTCCAAATTAGTTATTATGATGTAGAGAGGGAAAGGGAGACGGCGTTCATTTCATGGTCTTCAGAGAATGAAGGTGTAACTGACACTGCGCTCAAAGCCTGACTAATGCAGAGGGCATGTTTCTGCATTAGTACACCGCAGAGAGAGAGAGAGGGAGAGAAACGCAGCAACAAAGAAAAACAGAATGTGGTGTGTTTAATAGTCTTCAATGAATGATCAAACGTCTGGCTGTCACTCTCAAGAATGTAAAGCTAAGTGAGTGATATTCCATAAATATGAATCGTCACTTGTTGTCATTTCACCTTTTTAATGATTGTATTTTATCACTGTGCTATTAACAAGTGTGGAAGTAACAAATTACATTTACCGTGAGTAGTTTTTTGTATGCTTGTACTTTTGGAGTATTTTTTGAAGTCAGTATTTTAAATTGCATCCCTGACACATGTTGTAGGTCTCCATAAGCCCTGCATCTGAAACTGGCCAATGGTAAATTGCATTTGTATCAACTATTGCTTGTGCTTTATTAGAAAGTAAACAATATCTGAAGTTGATGATGCAATTGCGCACTTATACATTTTTTTCAATTAAAAAATAGTTTTCAGCTCTCTGTCCTCTCAATCCTTTTACATTGCATGGGAAAGATCATACGTAACCCTGTCTGTTTTTAAAAGTAACTCAGTCACGTTTACTCTAAGTACATTTTAAATGTGCTACTTTTTACTTTTTACTTTTTACACCAGCAATTTTACTTCGACTCCAGTAAGTCTTTCCACCCCTGGTTTTTATCACTGTTATATAACTATTATATACTAATTATTGGTGGACGTTGTGCTCTGTTGCCCTCTTGTGCCAGGAAACTGTATGACTCCATTTCCACCGGCCTCTGCTTACTTCAAGACTGCCCACTAAAGTTACACTATCCATTACAGGAATATAAATTCTGGTGTAGTTGTATTGCCCACTACACTGACAGTATCCATTTCTGTTACAGCCATAGTATTCCAGGTCTTAGACTTTCATATTAAACATGTACCTCGACTCAACCAGACTCACTTTTACTCCTATTACACCTATTATTAAGTTCTTCTGCAAGCAAATAATTACATTTTTTACAAGCATAGAATTATATACAAATGTAATAATCCAGCATGCTCTGAATACATATTACAGGAATCTATAGTGGTGTAGAAAAATGCCAATACACAAGCAAAGAAAATGACCTGTGCAAAACAATTTTAATGATGATCTAATGATATTATTGTGTTGGTTGTGGTTAGGATGCAGATATTACTGTTTTTCTTTTCTTGTCTTTGAATCTTCCAAAGGGGAAACTTGCACCAACACTGCCCATATGGACACCTTTTGGACCAGGGCTATGTCTATAAATATAGCAGCCATCATTGGCTGAGAAAAGCTGGCCCGGACTAACATTTATTTTAACATGAAATGTGTTGTAGTGCAGAAAAAAATGGCTTGAAATGGTTTCAAATATTCAACTTTCTCCAAGTGCACTTGATGTGTCTGAAAAGGCATGTAAAATAAATCCTCAAAGGTTGAGTACATGACTCGCTAGATAAAATATATGAAGTGCTCTCCACTTTGGTGTGCCCTCAGAATTTTATTATTAAACTAACGCGTGCCTCAGCATAAAAAACGATGACAGCCACGGCTTTATAGAGCATGTTTCGAATTTAGATGTCCCTTGTCGTGGAAATACAGTAGCTCACCTACAGGATACACAGAACGAGAGAAATAAATTGTCATGTATAAATAAATCTTGACCTAAGTTATGTGGAAAACGCTAACACGCACTCACACAAAAATACACACACACACACGCACACACACACACACACACAGAGAATTAACCCACTTATCAAGCACAGCACTGCCAGGTAACCATCATGTCCATATGGACGCCATACGGAGCCGGGCTGCTTTATGTATTTAACAATAAATCAAATCTAATCCTCCTTATTGGCCTACAAAAACAGTTGCACTTGATGTGACTTGCCGCTTGAGCAGCCTGAAACTGAGATAAATCACTTACAAGATAAAACAAACCAGGCAGTCCGTCTTTCTTCCACATTTTCCACCTGTTTTCAAAATGGTTAATGTAATATGGTGTCTGTTAGTTACTGATGTCAAATGAAAACCTAGCATCTTCGAAGTAATCCTTTTAAAAACGGATTGATTATTTTTTACAATGAATTATCTATTTTTTAATCATAAAATTAAATTGGTTTTAAATTTGAAGTCATTGGCTCTACGATCCTATTTAAAATCCCTTTACATGACAGCCTGATAATATAAATAATGTAATACTTTAACCCCACACAGCTAATATTGTTATTTTTACTTTGTTCCTCTTTTCTCTTACCAGGCAAATAAATGCTTCAGGACAACTAGGCTAATCAGTTAGGACAGGAACTACGCAACGGACAGGGAAATGTGTGTGTGTGTGTGTGTGTGGAAACCAGTGTGTGTTTGTTCACCACAGAGGGAAGAGGCGCATGGTGTGTATTAAAGGACAAAGGTGTAAAGCACAGCAGTAAAGCGCTAACAGACAGACGCCTCCCCACTGAGACGGCAACACTCGACTCTACTCACCGTTCTTCTACCGAGAGACGACTGACCTGGGTAAGGAACAGCCTCCCATGAGCAGGGGGGAGAGAGAGAGAGAGAGAGAGAGAGAGAGAGAGAATGAGACAGACAGAGAAACAGAAAGAATATTGTAGCCTACACACACACACACATACAAACACTACCACTAACACACTCACACACTCTCACACACACACGAATCCCCCCACCCCGACTGCATACTATCACATACACAAAACGGGGATGTCAACTTGCTCTCCCCAACTGTGTAATAAATGACCTCATCCTCCCCCCTACTGTAACAGATGCATATTTCAAGTCAGCATCCACAATTAGAACCAGATCCAGGTGGTGACCCACTGAACAAACAAGAGAGTTAGGGCCACGCCGGCTGACCTTTGACCCCGCTGGCAAATGGGTTTAACATTTTCTCCAGGGACGTGTAAGTGTTTTTTCTTCCTCAGACCCAGAAGACGTTTGTAGGCAACTGTCAGGGCTCATTGAACAAAATTGACCCTCTATTTAACTGTTAAGGCGGCTACTGTTAACCTCTTGCATTGCAGGGGTTAGGGGGTTACGTAGCCGCTAGCGTCACACAACATTAGCTTTCCCAGTCAGCTCTGTGAATGTGAATTTCATTTTCTTGCACTCATGAACTCAGACTTCCATTGCAGGTATCAAAAATGCTTGCCATGCACATTTTTACTTGATACTACCATGTTTGGTGTGTACAGGAAAAGAAATGAACAGGAAATCGGTTTGTGTCTGGCAGCCCTTGTAAGTGTAATGGGATACCACACAACTGTAGCAGTAAATCGGACATAGAAGACATAGAAGCTCTTGCCCTTGATAACGCTGTCTAGAACTGCACAAGTATAGAGAGAGAGAGACACAGAGAGAGATACATTTTAACATTGTCCAGTAAACCACACTGAGACAGAGAATACAGCAGAGAGAGAAAAAAAAAGCATGAAAACAGAAAAGAACAAAAGACACAAAACAATTCCCCTCTGTGGCTATTTTTTTCTCCCCCCCTCAATCCTTTGTTCTGTTCTAAAAATGGTGTTGTGCTCTCCAGCGGTCTATCGGGGAATGCTGGGAATCTGGAACTACAATGTAAGGACTTCTATAGCGACTGTGATCCTATTTGATTTGCTGCCACACAAATGGCCGCAGAGAAATCCCTCCACGATGTCAATTCGGGGTCTCTATTGTCAGGTGTAAGTCATGTCACTGTGTCTCTCTGCTATATTCTCTGTCTCTGTCTCTGGTAACATGGACACTGTTAAAATGTATCTCTCTCTCTGTCTCTCTCTCTATACTTATCAAGGGCAAGAACTAAATCTGATTTACTGATATAAAAATCCATACTTGATATTTATGCCAAAATCAACTAATCTTATTTTTCATGCATGGACTATTTCAGTCCTTTCTGCCATGTGGTTTCAATTCAACATGCTCCCCTAACGGTGGCAAAAGGCGATACGTCAACTTATTACTTCATGGTACAACAACATATCAGATATCATATTTGTATCGTTATCTTGAAATCTATCCAAGCCTTAAAGGATTTTCAGCCACAAAGCATGCTTTGTTTCACCCTGGGAAACGTACTATGTTGTAATACGTAAGTGGACAACAAAAATAACTGCCAACGTCATCAACGTCAGGACAACGGGGTCTCCCTAATTTACAACAATTTGGTGAACAAGTCTGAATGGGCCGTTCTCCATTAGTTCAGGCAATTCATGAGGGAAAACACAGATGTGTGTTTGTGGAAAAGTGAATTACCTCCCTCTGATCCTCTGACCATCACAGTCCCATAAACCAGCACCAGGCCTCTGCCACGCCTTTGATCACCTTGCACCACAGAGAACTGCTTCACATTCATCACTTCTTCAAGGAGAACTCAGTGATCTGGTGTTCCACCACAATCCCTCATGTATTTCACTTTTTTTTCTTTAAAAAAAAAAGAAAAAGAAAAAAGGATAATGTCAGTATTTCCCAGCTGTATTTCACAAACACAGTATTTGATACCTATGCACCACATGCACCACAAAAAATATTACCTGATGTTTGTTGCTAATAATATTTTATCTTCTAAAATATCACTATTTAGTAAGTAAAGCTCAAGATAACTTCAAAACTATTCAATGAGTTTTCATGATTTCACTTTCATGATATAAATCTTGTTTATCCAATGGAAGACATTTCATACTGGAATGAAACTTCAATGTCATATTTATGCATTTTTAAAGTGTACAAATGACTATAAAGTCAGATGAAGATGAACACAATCACTCAGTCACAATAAGTGTAAGAACTATGACCTCGGCTTGCCTTTTTCAGTAAAAGTGAGTGTGTGTGTTTCTTAACATCTCAGCTCCTACCCTTTAGAGCAGGAAGGACAGAGGTCCTGCGGTTAGGACAGCATTCCCCTGTCCAGGGCCTCTTCTTCTTCCTCCTTCTCCTCCTCCTCTAAATCACAGCAGCAGGACCTGCAGGGGGCAGAGGGAAACATAAAACACCTCAACTGTGACGTGCATGTGAGGTGCTGCTCAGTGCAGGAGGCTAGAGGGGCAAGGCTGGACAGACAGAGATGGATAAATGGACGAGGGATGGATAGATGGATGCCCCGAACGTCCACCCCCACGTGCAGGGGAAAGGGCAAAGAACCTCCTTTACTAATTTGTGCCTCAACTGCATTTGAAGAGTTTCAATGAATAATCTTCTACGGTGTATAAAGTTTCAAACAGGCCTTAATGGTAAAGCCACCCAGTTCTCCCTGCAGCATCAGACAACTGCTGAGAATTATTTGCAAATGCTATTTGACCCAGGTCTGGTTTCAATCAGTTTCAAAAATACTCCACCACTTCCTAGAAATTCAAATTCCCTTATCATGCCTGCCTGGCTGTTTTTGTTTCTTTGTAAGTTAATATTATCATTTTTCCTTCCTGCCTTATTTCTCTCACCAGGTAAGTATTTGCTTCAGGACAAATAGGCTAATCAATTAGGACAGGAACCAGACACAGTGTGTGTGTGTGTGTGTGTGTGTGTGTGTGTGTGTATCAGAATGACCTCACAGACTTAAGGGGGATGCCTAAAGAGCTGAGACACCTGGTATAATGTAGGGGACGGGGGCTGAAGCGTACAGACATGAAACACCATCAACAGCTTATATGGGCTCAGAAACAAGACAGATGATTTGAACACGGTGAAGAGTTTCCCGTAACTCTTCACCGTGTTCAAAGAGTAAACCATCAGCATGGTTATGAGATGCAAGTTTTTTTTACTTGATTACAGTTACGTTTCAACAAAATATGAAATTACGGTTGATTGGATTACAGTTCAGATTATTTTAGTTACTTTTTGCAGTCATTTTCCGGTGATCTTGTTACGTGTGTGTTACCCTGACATATACTTTATCTGAACATCATAGGGAACACCTGAGTTTGTGTAGGTATACAGCAGGTTTACGTTATACGCAATTGCAGTGCGATGTTTGGATGTGTCTTGTGAGCTGAAAACCTCCTCTACCAGGTGACAACAAACCCAAATGGCATGGATATTGAGAAGAGCTGAGGTGGCAGTATTTAATCCCAGGCCAATAAAGATATACTGTATATGTTTCCAGAGGTGGGTTGTACACCACAGCACCCTGAGGTAAATTCCAGCTGTAACGTCTCTGCAGAATGGCAGCGTTGGATCATTTGTCCAATAATAACAAAGGTGTGCGGTCCAGCGAGGCGAGACATAGAGGATAGAGAGAGCTTTCTCAGCTCAAGTAGTCCGTGTTATTTTGTGGATAAATTGCCACAGTCACTCTCTGAAATGTTTTGGTGGGCCCGAGGTATATCCCAAGAAAAACAAAGTCCCCCGTTACTGTTGAAATGGTAGTTAATGTGAGCGAGTCAATATCGGTGTGTGTTCAATAGACGTTTGCAGTGTTGGAAAGAAGAACATCTTAATGAGTGTGAGTGTTGGATGTTTCTGTGAGAATATAAGTAGAGATGTACCGATGATCGAACGTCTTGGATTGCTTTAGCAGCAAAGTAACATAAAATATAGATTTCTTACTCAGCGTTTATATGAAGCCCCCCCCTACTCCTGATGAGTGTTTCTATGTGAGAAAACTTCAAAAATGAGCGCCAGTTGGGGTGAAACGTCTTTGAATAAACCATCCTCCTGGTTACGTACCTGGTTATGCTTTTAGACAAGCACACACCACTACTAGTACCTTTTGAGGGACATGGATATCCTCAATGTGGAAACATGACGTGCGGTGTGTTTAGATGATTTTGGTACTATTTGCCTCAAGCAACCTTCATATGTATCAAGTGACCATTGCTCAAAACAGATGTTACTGTCACTGTAGCAGCTCAAAGGAAGTGTAGATTGATTATACTGCACAATGGCGTTTTTTATTGAGGCAGAGGCCTGGGGTGTTTGAAAGGGTATGCTTTGCTGGCGCTGCTACAACTTGTGTGTGTGTCTATCTGCACATGTGGTAAATTAACTTCTCTTCTCATCCATTTAGCATCAGGGCTAAATGTACATGACAGCCCCACACTGTTGCAGGTGACCTACGCAGCTAACGGCCCCTAGCTTCTGATCCCAGACCAGCAGGAATCCTCTCCTCAGCCGATCAGGGAGGGCAGCTATTCATGCTGCAGTGAGAGAGTTTAATGACTGCTGCCAGGAGGCTGATTTGAACAGGTTCTGCACGGTGATATGTTTTATAGCTGAACGCTGACTCAAGACTGCCTTGGATCGTCTCAGACTCTGAGCTATGTCCTCCTCTTGCCTCTGATATTGTTGACGAAGGTATCTTTATACCTTATACCTTCTTTATACCTCATACCAAATGTTCCCTTCAGAAACTCCCTTTCCCAAAGAGGATTTTCCATAACAATTCAAAACAGAACCACACCACTTACCTAAGAACCATTGTGAAGCACTTGGTTTTTTAGTGTGTTTACAAAATGAAGCACCTCATTGAGCCCAGTCCATCTCGTGCACCCATCCATCATGGCTGCGTTCAGCTCAGTCAGTTCAAGTTCACATACTGAAAAACATTTGGCAATTAAGGGTGTAATACCCAGCCTATGAAGAGATAATAAAAGCTGTGTCAGCAGCAAGTTGAAGTTTCCATTTATATTTTGAATTGACAGGAAATTGACTCCCTGGTGTGCGCAACACTGAATCCCATCCACAGACTTAATCATCACATAGAAAGACAGCCTACATAGCAAAAGGTGAAAGTAGATCCTTTCTTCTGTAAACATGTCTGCTCTTCACCCATCTGTCATCTGTTACCTTGCTGAGAGGCACCATTGAGGCCTGTAGGCCCGATGAGCTACTCTGCTGACAGGAGAAGGGTGCTGCTGACTTAGACAAGTACAACATAGTCTGGCATTAGCAGAATATTTCTATTAATACATTTATTAATTCATATGCATTAAATACACATCCAAAATGACCTCCAATTAACCTTTCACATGGATTCAATTCCCGTCCAAAACATCTCCCTGCAGGTAGCAGCTGATGGGGGGGTGAGGTCAAGTTAGCTAGATTCCTTTGGCTCCACAAACAGAGTCGATCAGCGGCCACCTGCTGATAATGTGGAATGGCCACGGCTACTGATGCACATTCCTGACCCTCTGGTACCCTAATAGGATTTCTGTCACTGGAACCACACACAAACACACACACACACACACACACACACACACAAATATTCACATTTCGGAAACATGCACATGAAGGGCATGTCGTACAGCACGGCACAGAGTAAAGCAGCATCTAACCCCTGACACACATACACACACACACACAAATCTAAGTGCTATAACCTTGGTAAGCATTCATCAGCCAGCCCCCATGCTGCTCCCTGTGAAAAGGGAGATTCCCAAAGCATGGTGTGAAAATAGAAAGAAAGAAATAATAAGGTAATGTCAAAGGAATGCTTGACCATAACATTCGGTCTAGGAAAGGAGTTGCTGACTCAGTGTGTATATTTCCCGTTATCCGGTGACTCATAAAGATAATGGTATATTATGACACTGATGGACAAATTAAGGCATAGAGGTAGATGGAGATAAAAGTACAGAGACAAAGACCCTCTTGACACAAATACGAAAAGAAAAACTACAATTTATGGATACATTTTCGCTGCTCATTACTATTAAATACATGGTCTACAAATAGCTGTTTTCTGGCGATTAGGATGTGGTGATGTAATGGAACGGCACGGTGACCAGACCTTGACGCGGCTATCCGCTCTCACTGCCAGTTTCCAGAGATAAAAGGAAATCCCGTTCACGGCCCAGTGAGCCCCGTCTATCTGTGGCTTGTTGCTGAGGTCAAGGTGGTCGCCCTCCTCACACAGCTGGCGCAGCGTGCTCTGCACTGGAGAAAGTTCCTGGCACACTCATTAAAAATGTCATAAGCTGCTAGACTTGAGATTCAAAGCACACCGTTCTTATCCATAACAACTCAGGGGCAGGCACAGAGTGAGCCCAAGAGGTCACGCTTTGAAAGTAGACTACAATATTATAACGCACTCAAAAGGGATTAATGATGAACATTAGTTGTATTAAATTAGACTATGTTATTTTATAACGTCCATAAAGTGGAATGTCACTGAAAAGTATCATGCATGATCAAATGGACTATCAGATTTTATTGAGGAGTTTGGCCCAATGGTCACCTTACATCACCAATATGTGACAGGGTTGGATTTGTACCAAAACCATAGATAGATAGCTCTGTCTCAGTACTATCTACACGATAGTATGAAGATATACCTTCTGGGAATCCAAAGTTGGTATTTGTTTTTATTTGTAGATTCATAATTCCTGAAAACAAAATAACAATCATTGGTAAAATCCATTATGAATCAGCGCAAAAACACGTTACCGACGGTGTCTCGCTGGAAGAGAGATCTGCCATTAAAAGTGTATAGTTTTTGTCTAACTTTGCGTCTATTTCACCGATCCCTTAAACAAGCCTGACAGGTTTAGATGCACATCATTAAAATTAACTACCATCCAGCCTTAGAGCTGCTACAAGTTCTCATTTTCTCACTTTTAAGATAATGCCAGTCGCCTACGCTAACTTCACCTACTGTTGCTTTAAAAGGGGATTCATTCATACTCAGTTAGACTCCTTACAACTCAAACAGTGTCTAGTAGCGATTGATGTAAGGCAGTTTCCTGCTGACATTTGATGTATGGGACGTAGCCAACCTCCCTACTCCTCTGAGTTTTAGGAGTGGAACGCTTTTTCACGCTTTTCTCTACTGTAAAAACAACTTTAAAGCACTTGTTTCATGTGTGGGATGTACTGTAATAGCAGGTTACAGCTTTGCTTTTTTTGCGAAGATAAAAAGTGGTTGGGATTGAAACACTGGTGCGTTGTCCTAAAACACTACCCCTTCAGAATTAAATGGTAAAAACTGACGTGGTGTTGAGGGAACTATTCATTCACGACTATTCATGTTTTTTTCCCCATGAAATATCAGTTTTGCTTTTCACTCCATCCCGTTGGCTGCTGTTTTCTGTATGCTGTCAGAGGAGTGGGCGTAGAAGACGATGGATGAACGTATGAATGCTGGGCTTTGTACCCTGGCCTGTGTGGGCTGTGATCACCACCACTCACACAGTTTGGGTGGGGAACGGGGGGGGTTTGCCTTACTGCAGTCGTATAAAAACCCTGCATCTCTTTAATAACGGAATTCATAACGTTTTCAGACTGATTCAGACTTTTTGAAATCATGCAGTGTCAATGAAAAGAATTTCATTGAGGCCAGTCAAATGAATCAGTGTAGGAAGGCGCTTTGAGCTTTCAATTCAAGTAAAAAATGAAGCCCTAAAAATTGGGAGTTAAGAGGTTTACAGCTAGAGGCAACAGCAGTAATATACCTTTCACTTGCCAAAACCTTGGGCCTCTCGCTTTGAGGGAAAATTTGCAGGAAGGAACCCGTTCCTCAGGTCGGGGGGGGAGAGCAGGGAAACGTCTTACTGCCAGGTCTGTGAGGGCCAATAATCAACTTTGCGACTAATCGTCAGTGCATATTCAGGTGGCTGTATCTGTTTCAGCTAAATAGCCCTCCCGGGCCAGTTTCTAAGTGAGGTCGGACTCCCACATACCCTACCAGATCAATACACTTCAGCGGGGACAAAGAGGGCCTTTTAGAAAACAAAAATTCCAAGGAGCGGGAATCCGAAGTGAAACAGAGGTAGAGCGGTGTTTGGTTTGGATGAGGTTACACTGCTGCACTGCTGCCTCTGCTGGGTGCTCACTTGAACCCGCGGCTGAAGGGGCTGGGAGGTGTAGGTGGTGGTTTATAGGATGGTCTACTCCTACAAATACACCCACAGACGCACACACATACAGAACTGACATTCAAATATGTTTTTCCTCTCTCTTTTTCTGTCTTTCTCGCTCTCTCACACACACACACACATACAGACACACACATACAAAGGAGGGCTTTCTTTACTCAAGCCTTTTGCTTTCTTAACTCTTACTCTCATTAAACCTCCTGCTCCGGCTGCAGCCTGACTTCCTGGTACACGAGGGAGTCAGTCGGTTAGAAGACCCAAGCCCTTCTAGGAAACTGGAAGCCAGGACAGGGATTTGTGATCATTTCAGTATCTCCATTTTGCTATTTAAAGTTGTAATCCTCGAGATCCTAGTTCTTTATGATTTTAGCAACATCTTTGTTCATAAGCAGTCATTGCTGTGGATCTTCTGTCAATGAAGCTTGAGTTTCTGTAGGTGGCGCTCTTTTCTTTGTCTGTTCAGCCACGGCGGCTATCGCTGCTCATGCCAACTACCCAGCTCTTCTCCTTTTTATTCCAAACAAACTGCTGCTGCTGCTGCCAGTAACATAAAACGCATCACTTCCTGTGTGCCAGAGGATTTTCCTGAGAAAGACCAATCTGACACTGTGTTTAGAACAGCAAATGTCAATGCTTTCATGAACTGGGCAGAGGTTGAATCACTATTGTATTACATCAATCGGCGATAGAGTTGCGAAAACGGACATTGTATGAAAACGTCGCAGATTATTTCTTTCATTGTGATTCAAAATGTTTCACCTGCTAACCTACAGGGAGGTCAGAGCACAGGGTCGGGGGCTGCTGGGGATTCAGTGTCTTGCTCAAGGACATTCCAGCAGGGCAGATGCTTGCCAACATGGGGCTCGAACCTCATCTGATTGACAGATGGTCTCACGAACCACTAAACCACCATCTTGTATGGAGCAGTGTACAACAGAGAGCAAATGGAAAGATGACACAAGAACATGGTGCGCACCTTGATCTGCTGAGCCAGTAGCTCATTATCGCTGTGTGTCAGTTGACTACAATATCCCCATTTACCAGCATAGCGCGTAAACTCAAGTTTGTACACAAACAAACACTCACTGTTAGATTGCTTGCACAGCACACAGTAGTACACTAGTATGTTGCAGCTGCTGTTTTGGCACAATTCAGACTCGTGTTTTCCCACGAGCACCAACCTCACAGAGAAAGTTAAAACGAGCGGTTGTTCCACTGAAAATGCGCCTAAATGGACAAAATAACCCGAGCGCAGATAATAAAGACTACTTGTTGGAAACGAGAGTGGGGGCGTGTTTTTTCCCCATGGGAGAGCATAACAACGACAAACCAGCCGCCACAAGATTCGTGCAATTGCTCTGGGCAGCTGGTAAACATTAAGCGGCAAGTGGAACGCTCATAAATAGAGAAATTGTGCAAATCTGTTGTTTTTATTCACAGTGGTGTTTCAGTATTTAGAACATGTGTGTGTTATGTCCGCATTGTTTTGGGCGAACAAAGCTGCCAGAAGTCCCAGTTGGACTTCTGGTTTAGTTTCAGAGTTAAAACTTTGCAGATGGGTACTCCGCTGATGGTCTCTCTCTCTAACGTAAACACACACACACACACTTTTTGTTCTCTCTCTCCCCCAGATACTGTGAGAAAACTACTTTTACGGCCCAGTTACAGTGTGCACTGAAATGAAACAACACTAGTTAAAGCTATTTTACGATATAAAAGCAATGCTGCTGAAGTTAAAGTCTGTACAGGGAGGTAGATAGGTAGCGGTAAGCTCTTTAACTGCAGTTTGAGTGTCTCTCTGCAGGATGCTTAGTTAGTGCAGGATGTACATAATTCCAGAGCTTAGCGTGTGTGTGTGTGTGTGTGTGTGTGTGTGTGTGTATGTCCCCGGTGCTTAAACATCTGTGGTTCCTAATTCATTGTACCTCACACTCCCATAAACATCCTGCTGCATCTCCCTTATGGTTTGTTTATGAGCTCGGCCTCTTCAAGCAAAGCGCACACAGGAGTTGGCATCTTGTATGATATCACAGCAGTCACAAAAATGGCATCACATCATTCAAAGTGTGTACAATGGCAGCTACTACAATGTGGAGTAACATGAATGAACATGCTGCACAACTTAATCGGCTACTGAGACCGAACCACACTGAGACATCTTCATCCTCATGAGGGGTAACGCCATCCTCACCCTCACATGAACTGAGCTAACTCTTGCAGGATTTCTTAGACAAACATCCGTGACGATAAGAGCCTGGGATAATGAGTATAATGATAGAGAAGTAGTTTCCCCTGCGCCCCACCCGGCGTCTTTGTTTCGCTAGCATTGGGAAACCAGTTTCAACAGTGAGGAATAGATAGAAAGGGATAAGACCCGGGACGAGGTATTTCCACATGAGAGACTGATGGCTCAAAGTTATCTCGTGGAAATAAACTGAACCGTCTGTACTAGTGTTTGGAAGTGGAATAATGGATCGTCACTTGATTCCTGGCTACCTCTAAATACGCTGTATATCCAATTTGTTATCATTCAATATCTGTAATAGACGATCAAGGACTTAAGTTACCTGCTATCCTTTGAACGGCAGCATTTTGAATAGTCCTGATGTGTTTTAATTTTGTGCTATTAATAAAATAAGAGAAGTTTTAAGATTAAGTATCACTTTTTCAAATGGTCGCAATCTCATATTGAGACAAAACTCTTCATTTTTCTCAGTGCTAATTGGTACCACAGAACTTCTGACCACCATGGTTGAACTCAGCAGGATAAACCTAATGGAGCCGAGCATTAATCGCCCTAATAGTGCAGTAATAATAACAATACATCACAGGTTACGGATTATTACAGCCACAATGACTGGGGGAACAAAAGTCATGCTCCAACCCTCCATGTCTCAGCATCATAAAGAGTAATGCAGCCCTGTCATAACACAGAGGCAAATCAGCGTCGGCCCTGACTGTAAGTTACTCCTAATGGAGGTTAATGAACTTCTGCTAGGGAGTGCTGCTACTGCCACCGCCAGATTGAATGTATTTACATTAACTTTAATGGAATGTGAGTTGGAACAACCAGTGACCTGTAACTATTTTCTATGAAACTGTATTACCTTTGCAACTACTACCTTTAACAACAGTAACTATTATGTTCATTTATGATTAACATAAGAGAAGCAGTTTAGGTTCAGAACAACTGTATTTATTTGATGTTCTATTGACTTTCTTTATACATGCAATCTTCCATTCCCATGCTCATTTCTTTTGGTTAGATGATTATGGAAAAGTTTAGATATGTTTCAGAAATGTTGGATTCTGTGCGGCACACTTTGTCTGTAAAACCTGGGAAACCATTCATGCAGTTTGTGTGTATGACCTGAGTTTGTTAAGGAATACTGTATGTTTCTTATACACACACACACACACACACGATGTAGAGTGTCTTGTAAGCACACGAGGGCTGGACGCCTAAAGTGCAGGAGACTGAAATAAATAGAATCAATCAATCGGATCAAGGCAGATCTTTACTTACAGTCCAGCCTACAGAAAACTTAAGCTAGCACAAATATTGAACCCCGCCCCGCCTCCAGTCCAAAAGCAAAGTCTTTTTCCACGCAGAACGGCATACCACAACAACACAGGCATTTTAAAGGTTCTTCCAAAGTGCAAAACAACAACTGGGGGTCTCCCATTATAGTTAAAGCAAACAAAACACCCTGACCCTCACAAGTGTGAAACGCAGGCCAAGCCCTGGAAGAATGTCAACATAGCAGCCACAAAGCATCGGAAACACGCGCTGGTCAAACACACGACTGTGGAGCAGAATCTAGATAAAGGCTATAGAAGAAGCAGTGGAGGTACATATTGAAAAAGAATGGGATAAAACGGGAACAAATAGAATAGAATAGACTTGTGACACTGTGATTAACAACACGGTTGAGTCAACTGTGTGGCGCCCCCATCAACACTGTACTGTATTACTGTACGTTGCTATAGAGAGTACTCTGGCTCTCATAGAATTCAGCTAAAGAATCCAACAGCATGCCTTGTTGTTTGTTTTGTTGTGTATAAATGGGCTAATCCTCCCTATTTATAATGGCAGGGAAACAGTGTCCCCTCCAGGAATGTTAATCTTCCCAAGGGCTTTGGTCAAGAGTCCGGTGGCCCAGCCAAAGCCATACGCCTGATGGGGTCAGTCCAAGATCATCCCCATGCAAGCTGGCTATAATAAGTTGCTACAGTTTAAGGAAGACACAATTAATTGAATGCCACAGGAAAGGAACACTGTCCAGGAAGGGAGAGTCTCAGTGCAACCACATAAACCAGCAAAAACTCCAGAGATTCCAGTGAAACGAAACTGTGAAACTGTGAATCTGTGAGCAATGAAAGCAGTGGAAACGCTTCACTCACCACCGGGTTTCACCCAACACCTCTTATAAGAAAATAAAAAAGTTGCACAACAGGACATCGACTGAAAATAGTAGCCTGTCACATTGTTAAAGGGTAAAAGAGCTCCCTCTGGACATGGGCTCTGGGGCACGGCAGCCATGACAGGCTGGGGGATTAGGGGAGGGTGAAGCTAAGTAGACCCTAGGGGGTACACGTGTACAGATTTGGCCACTGAGGAAGTTCCATATTTTACTGCATGCAAGTGTTGAATTAGTGCTGCCCTACCGCTCTACCTCCCAAGAAGATTGTTTTGGAAAAGTCAAGCTTCTTTTTTTCTAAAAATGTGCAGAGGATGATCTGGCATTTAGCTGATTAAGAGACACAGGTTTTGTGTTACTGTATGTCTATGGTTTTATTAATGCAGGTTAAATACAAGATCGATGCATGATAAGGGGATTGCTACAATGGCTGCCAACGTACATTCATGCCATTCCATTATATGAGCTGTCATCTTCCCCATTTTAAGGGGAATTGATCATGCTTCAGCGGATGTGTGTAAAATGCAACAAGAACAGCTTCAAAAAGTCTGTCAGCCCTCCTCCAGGAAAGTGAAGTGTTTTAAGCTGTGCAAAAGCACACAGAAGTTGAGTGAACTGCAGTTCAGTTGAAATGTGCAGTAGATAAGCTGGAAACACCTTAACACCTTGCTTAACGATGCCAGGTCACTCACATTGCTGCCTGGTCACCATCTCAGAAGAGCCACAGTTCAGTTGAAACAGTAGCTAAGTTGTTGCCTCTCGCTAAATGAGCCATAAGCCTTCTGGAAAATGTAAGACTCCTGTAACCAAGCAGAGGTCCCAACTTTCAAAACTGCTTTTCATATTTTCCAATTCATTCATGCATTGTTGGGCTTGGACCCAAAAAGGTCTGTCTCTGCTGGAACTCCACATTACAAGTATACTAGCAGGCCAGTAAACTAACTCTTTGTGTCCACCAGGCACAGTGGCTGGGACATCCACGTTCACTATTTTACCAGCCAACTAGATTTTCAAATGATGGTTGGTTACCTGCCAAAGTGGCTGGCAAACTACAACGATTTACAATTTCAGTCTAAGTATGTTGTAATGATCCTGGATCCCACGGCGAGACACAATTGACTTGATTTGTTTCCTGGGCTGGAATACTTTAAGCATCCTGAGTTAAGATATTTTGTATCTGGTTCATATCATGTAGGTACAGTATATGGCTGTATGGGTCATCTTTAGTACGCCTGGTTAGCCTCTCAGTGGGGAGTCACCCAGTCAATGATTGACCAACTGGGAGAGCTGATCTAATTCGTAGGCTGATGGGAGTGTTGCTGAGCTGGGCATTCCACAGTGGCAGCAGTGGAGGAGATGTACAGTTTTCCTGGTGTTAAAGTATAAATACTCAAGTGGAATAGTAAAGGTCCCCCCTAAAATTCTATTTACAAAAAGTATTGGAGTTTATTCATGAGAAAAAAAAGGAGATCCAAGGCACTCCAAAATAGGTAGGCACCGTTTTCAACTTTTCATAGTGAATAGCCAAATACAATAAAATGCAAATGGCGCTCCTTGGATCTATTGTTGGATCTTATGACTTATGATCTTATGACGAGTAAATCCATCCTAAAACCAAATTCACACATGATTTTCTACGATCTCAGTTTAATGATCATTTTGTGAAATTGAACAGCTCCAGAAACCAAAGATGGTTCTTATGTGGGATTTCACCGAGAATCTGATTGGCTGTTTCATTGGCAAAACTGCTGAATTGGCCAATTTATTTTTGGTGCTTCTGCTAAATTCCGACATTCCGAGATTTACAAGGAAAGAAGAAGAAAGTAAAAGAAGAAAATAAAGAGTGTGTGTGTGTGTGTGTGTGCGTGTGTGTGTGTGTCTTTCCACGCGCCCCGGAGTCGGGCTATTAGATGTCATCCACTTATCAGATTGGAGTCTGCCATCCTGATCAAAAGGGAAACAGGGGCAGTGCGGCTGATTGTGGTTAGATTACCTCTGATTGTGGAAAGAGGCAGAGGTTACAACAAACACACACACACACACACACACACACACCTCTATTTACTGAATATAGTGCAGCAACAAGGACCACAAGTACTTAGCTGGTTTAGTTTTCGCTTTGCTCAGTTATTAACAAATGCAAAACTCTTTGACCTTAGAATAGAATAGAATAGAATAGAATAGAATAGAAAGGAAAGGAATAGAAAGGAATAGAATATGTTTCAAAATATACCAAAGATTGGCCAAAAATGAATGTGTAGGCTACATGAGGATAGCATTCATTTGAATTGAATAGTTCAAGTACATTTGCAGGTATATGTTGTCAACAGAGCAGAAATGAGAAATATATACAGAATAAACAATTTAATTTGTTTTATTTTGGGGGGTTTTCTGCAACATGGGGGATGCAGCTGAGAGGGAGAGATAGAGAGACATAAAGAGAGAGAGAGAGAGAGAGAGAGACCCTGGGCTGGCATTACGACTTGGAGCTCTGAATGGAAACTTTCTTGTTTCTTTGCGTGTCAGAGGAGCAGCGGGCTGCCAGACTCCAGCGGACTCACATCGGTTCACCTACAGCCAACCCTGCTCATCTGAAATGCACTTGACGGGATACCGCTGGGTTTGCGGGACTTTCTCATCCAGTGAGGATCTGCTTCTTCTTCCAAGTAACTTATCGAACTAGCGCCAGCCATGCTGAAGATGAAACTCACGACGGCTCGCTCCGTGTGTTTATGAGCGTCCATTGGCTGTTTTTATTCGTGCGTCAACAGTCAAAATAACCGGGGAACTTTATAGGACACGTTTTTGGAACCAAATGACATTCATCTAGTTGAACTCGAGGATGGAAACTTCATTATTTTACGTGGTGTTTGCCCTGATACTGCCCGGGGTGAGTTGGGGTCTTGGGTATACGGAGTCCTCATCAGCCTCCAGTCTCCAGACGGGACAGAGAGTGGCCAGCAGACACAGGTAGGCGAAGTGGACGAACGGAAATGTCACTCAGTGTGTTGTTAAAATGTTCAGCTCAAGTTATTAATTGTACTCAGTGACCAGAATTTAAATGGGGGTCTTTAGGAGATGCGGCTCAGTACCCGGAATTGATCCAGTTCCCTCCCTTAATGGGAAAACTGAAACTTCATCAATTAGTCGACATGTGGCGGTAAAATGAGAAATAGTTTAATTTCACTAGAATTATTAACTAATTATTATTATAATTATTATGAACTAGAAAACATCCAAATGACCTCCTCATGTAAAATTCAATGCAATACTAAATCAACAGTCTTTCCATTTGTTTCTACCTGGGACAAATTCTTATCAGAATGGGGGTCCTTGGCCTCATGTGTGTCTAACTGGGAGTCCATGATATGAGAACATTTAAGTAAATGTAGAGTAAACATTTCATGTGCGGTTGTGATTTATTGAAACACCAAACACTTTGCTGATGATCAGACCTCCTTGTCATCCTTGTTGGAGCAGAGTTGATCATCTTCTTCCAGTAAGAGGAGGTCAGCTGGGCTCTGCTGGGGAGTCTGACAAGTTGTGACACCGGGAATAGTCGGAAACCATGAAACCATGAGGCAACTGGTGCAGAACTGTCTCACCAGATATAATGTGCAAGTGGAGAAGGTGTAAAGATGAGAGATTAGCAGTTCAAAGAATACCATCGCTGGACTAACGCCCAAACCCCTAAGTTCCATCTCTGGCTCTCTCTCACACACACACACACACACACACACACACACACACACATTCCTCTGGAGACCTTGAATCAGTGGATGAGCTGCTACCACCAGGCCCTGTTTTATGGGACAGATTCATGTAGATCCTAGTAACTGCTGGTTGATAGTGGCTCGTAAAAAAACAGTGATGGCCCGTTGGGAGTCACTGGTCATAAAGTCCTTGTTATTGTCATTAAACCAACATGCTTATTATTGTGATAGCTGCCCCATATTGTGTTATTAGCGTGCATGTCACTGAGCTTCCACTCCAGGCTCCCATGTGGGGACATACGTGTGTTTGTATAAGCGTGTGTGTGTTTGTGAGTGAATGAATGAGGATTGAATGATTGAGTTATTGAGTTAAAGAGTATATTGTGTTAATGCATGTCTCAGCATGCGTGTGTGTCTTTCTCTCTGCCTATCCTCACATATGGTGAATGTCTGCCTGCATGTGTTTGTACTTTAGCTTATGTGCACGTATGTGTGTGTGTGTGTGTGTGTGTGCAGGCTTGGCTACTGGGAGTTGAGCTCTTGCAATATGAGCTTCTATCAAGTTTCCCTCCACATCATCACAGTGCAGTTTGCTACCGTGGCTGCCTGAGTGATGATGATGATTGGCCACTTCTGTGTATATTAAACCCAGGCTGCCAGCTACTGAATGAGTGTGTGTGTGTGAGCGTGCGTGTGTGTGTGTGTGTGACAGAGAGAAAGAAAGAGGAGAAAGAGAGAATGAGCACTATAGAGGGAAAGTGTGAAAGAAGTCAAGAGAGGAATAGAAGAGAGGGTAAGAAGACATCCTCATAACTACCATAGAAAGAATGAGAGCGGGGGAAGAGGTGAGGGGAAAACTCAGCAAATGACAGGGAGGACAAAGTAAGAAACAGGGAGAGAATGAGAGGAGGGGAGACAAGTGAGACAAGAAAAAAGGACTGACTGGCAAGACAAGAGAAAGAGAGAAAGAATAGCAGTGAAAGACACGGAGAGGGAACAGAAGGGCAAGATCTGGAGAGAGAGAAAGTGAGCGAGCAAGCATGACAAGAGATGAGAGGCAGGGAGGAGAGAGAAGACAAGAGAAACTGACAAGAGAGGGGTCCTTAAATGCCTTCCCCTGCTGAAACCAGTAGGCTATGAAGGCTGGGATGGACACACACACAAAAACACACACACAAAATAACCTGACGAATAAAGGAGAAGAATGCACTGGCCGGCGGCGATGCGGCTCGCCCTCCGACATCTGTTTGAACTCAATTGATTTGTTTTGACAGATGTGTGAAGTATTCCATAAGTGGTAAAGGCTGTCGAATGAACCGAAGATATCCACCGGGGTCTTAAGGGGGGCTCAGGAGGACCGAGCGCTATCTGACACATCCTCTGCCAAAATAGCAGCGCTACACGTCATCGCGTCGGCTTGAAAGAGTGATAGAGGGAGAGGGGAAGAGCAGGTACACTGGGTGCGCTGATTTATGTACAGAGTGAATCTGCCTTTCAGCCAAATTACCATTGGCACACGTCAGAATGTGAATATACCACTGGAGGGTAGCGTGAATCAGATACATGCTACCCTTTCTCTCCCTGTCATCCAAATGACTGCCTGATTCTCTCTTATTAGCATTGGGGTACATACAGGAACCACACACACACATACACACACACGCACACACACTTCCTGTCCTTTGAGGTCCAATTCAAATGGCTCAAAAAGAGACTATCTGCACACACACACACATACATACACACAAGATGTCAACTAAGATAGGAGGGAAAACAACTCTGCAGCTGATGTTGAGGTCGTTTTTTAGAGGCTGTTTTTAGAGTGTGACAGGAAAGGTGGGAGAGAGAGAGATTAGACAAACGTTTTCACAACAATGCACGTAAACGGTCTGCCCTTTATCTTGCTGATCCATGTGGACACTCGTTTGGTGTTATTGTTGGGGGTGTATTTCACATGGGGATAGCACTAATGGATACTTCTGGCTAGTTTCAACCTGGGACTTATTTTCCTAGTTTTTGTCATCGTGCTGATCAGTTCTGATTAAAAAAAAGGTGTCAATTACTTCACTGGAGACCTCTGAGAAAGTGCTGCGCTACAATACATCCAACATGCAACTCAAACAGTCAAACCCAAAAAGCGATTAAATACTCTCAGTTACATGTCTTTAAATAGCTGTGAGTGAACAATTATCAAGTGACATTTCAGTTATAATAGTCCATTTGTTATATATAGTCTGTAGTCTAGCACTAACCGGCTTGAACTTGAAGTACTTGAACTTTCTACTTACTAACTAGCTAGCTTTACAAAGACGTTGCAGAATCTTTTGGGTGTTTTTGGGTTGGACGTTTTGAGTTTCCTTGTTCCACTATTGGCACAGTGTAGAAGTTGTGTAATGTATGTGATATGTGACATGTAATAATGTGACATTTTCACAGAAATAAATCTCCATTTTGCTCTTTATCACCAATTGATATAACACAATAGTGATTCAACCTAAATCAAGTTCATGGTATTTTTTACATTTGATGCATTTGACTGACACGTGATCTCTGGGAAGTGAAGTGCAATGACCACTAACCCTAACCACCAAAGATGTTGCCAAAATAAAAAATCTTGTGGATTACCACTTTAAGGGTCATTGAAGAGAGCTTGTGGTTTCCTAGACCGTTTAGGGAAATCTGGGCAAGGAGAGCAAACAATTGCCAGTTATTTAGCATCAAAGCGCCCTGAGCAAGGCAATTGGAGCGGGAGCAGAGTGTGATCGCATAGTCTTCTATTATGGTTGTTCAGTCTATTACCTTCCATCCCTGTGAAATCTGATATCACCAGTGGCATTGCCTCAAAAAGTTGCGTCGTGTATCGTACACTGCAAACCGATGATGCAATTTAGTGAAACTTGCAATTTCAAGGCCGCTAGGAAACTTGTGTTTTCAAGTTGGAGTGCCTTAATCATTTTTTCCAGTGTAGGGTTTGAGTTTGAAACACGCACGCCTCCATAAATGGTTAAAATTCAAGCGAACTACTGAAACCCCCTGCTGACATCTGAACACTGTTGTAGCCAGCATAATAACGTAACAGTGAATGGTGGTATCATCTGTATATCTTAGTGACCGCCAGGCTAAACAACCAGAGAGCGGTTTACACAGTCACGCTGTCCCTTGATGTTGGAACGAGGCCAAAGGGAAAATCGTGTGTGTAATGTGCATGTAAGAGAGAGAAGGAGAAAGAGAGACGTGGAGAGAGAGAGAGAACAGACAGAGAGACTGAAGGAATGCATGTGTGCACTCAAAGTATGCGCAGGTGTGTGTTTGTTTGCTGGTGTGCAATCGCTCAAGTTGTGTGTGACTGCACTCAAGTGTGTGTGTGTGTGTGTGTTGTCCGTGTCAGTTTGTGTGTCTTTCTGTGTTGGCAAACGTACACCTTTACAAGGACACCGGAGGGGGTGCTTGACCTCTGGGTCAAAGTTCAAACTCGGAGCCTCACCCCTTCCCATGGAGTTCATTCAGGGCCCAGTAGAAGCCTCCCCTTGAAGTGAAATGAAAGATCCAATAACAATGGAGGCCGCCAAGTGATTTCTTTGTTCAAGTATTAACTCTCATCTCTTTCTTTCCTTCTTTCTCTTTCTCTCTGTTTTTTAAATCCCCCCCTCCACTGACCACAGACAATATGAACATTTTCAAACAAGCCTTGCGGGTAAATAGTTGGTAAGGCAAAGTATGAGTGACAGTTGATTTCTACCAATTAAAACACCTGAGCCTCCTTTTGACTGGGACTGTGATTGGTGGAAATAATCAGACATCACTTTTTGAAATGCTCTCTGAGAGTTTTAGAAATTTGAAACTTCTTCCCGACCAGTTTTCTCTGCGATTCTCCTTCATGGGGCGTTGGGGGAGTCCACGCAGGAGAATGCCATAGAATAAGATTGACCTGCTTTCTGGGGGTTGAGATCACAGACCGTGGCTTCCTGTTTGGCAGTGAAGGCTCTGTCTGCCCTTTTATAAGGAGGTGGATTTTATGGGGGAATAAAGTGATCCTCAGACAGGTGTAGACCCCCCCCCCCCCCCCCCCCCACGCTGAGTTGTGGCTCTATAAATATAAACAAGACCTGTACAAGGGAAGTCTTGCTGTTCCGTGCCAGAGTAGTAATGAACAGGTTGTTTGTATATGTCTGCGTGTGTGAGAAGGATGGAGTGTGTAAAGCAAGCCATGCATGTAAGTGTATGCACGCTTGTTTGTGTGTGTGAGTGTGTGTGCATACATCTGCATTCCCAATTGTGTGAATGTGTGAACTGAAATAATCCTGACTATGCTGATCTATTCTCATGTGCCAGCTCTTTGGTTACTAGCGTGCAGGGATTTGGGTACTGATGAGATGGATGATGCTTTCAGCGCAGTGCAGTACTTGAAACAAAGCATTGCACTCTAATTATAAATGTCTGCCTGCGTGCAAAATTGTCTGAACAACATTTGGTGAATAAAGAACACAGGAAGTAAAAAGTTGAATTGCAGTGTTTCCCTGTATTGCAGTATAGGTACAGTATAACAGGTAGATTAGCTGCTGAGACCAGACACACACAAATACATGCATTCACACACTCTCTCGCTCTTATTCTTTCTTATTCTTCTTAATCGTTTTTTTCTGTTAAACATCATGTTGCATGGCCGAGGTTATGGAACGGGACCCAAAAGAGTTGTTTGTTTATAATGGCAGCAGTTTCTCAAGGTACATGTTTTATTAAATGTCTAAGTGTAGTGAAGTGGGAAAATAAGCAGACTAGATCCGTGACTTTGATGTGTGTGTGTGTGTGTGTGTGTGTGTGTGTGTGAACATGTGCGTGCTTAATGGTTTGTGTGTGCTTGTGTGTATATTTTACTGATGGAAAAAGAAGCCAAGTTTGGTGGACTTTTATCTGAGCAATTTCACTTCAGCCATTTGGATTAATGGGACTTTATTGGAGTATGTTTAATGTCAGAGAGAGAAACAAAATGGCCAAAGGGTTGGAGCTGAGATATTGCGATAGATAGATGAAAACAACACACATGCACAGACAAATTCACTGTAGTTTATACCTTACACCTTTTTTCATAAGCACACAGGCTCATACACTTGGACACTCACACTCAGTCGTACACTCAGTTCGTCATCCTCTCGCATATAAAGGCCTCTCTCATGTGTTTCACTGGAGTGAAAAGCCCATCATGGAAAGATGGAAAGAGAGGCGGGATAGAAGTATGCAAGTCTTGGTGTTTGGAAGCTGCGGAGACGGAGGGAGTTGTGTGTTTGTGTGTGTGTGTGTGTGTGTGTGTGTGTGTGTGTGTGTGCCCACATCTGTGTCTGCTCAGTAGTAAAAGGGAGAGATGGTTGAGTTTATTTATATGAAGCACAGCGTCTGTTCTCCGTCAGAGAAGATAGGGTGTGAACGTAGCCAGCTTTATGCTTTATCTGCTGTGGCTCCGTGACCCTAAGAGTCAGTTAAGTCAGGATAACGAATGGACAAAACAGGCGTACTGAATCACTGTGACACAAAACAACACCCTGGAACTACAGGGGGGCAGAGACAGTACTGTTTGGATTTATTACCGCCGGTTGATTTTGAGATGTTCCCTATCCCCCGTGCGCCGGTCCAACTCCTGATGGAGATGCTAGATTCAAGTTTCTCTTCAAGTTTGAGTCCAACAAACACAGTTTAACAAACCACAGAACAAGATAGCATACCAAAGCACTACACAACGTAATGGAGAGAACGAGGATCACTGTGATGAACCGCAAAACACGCTGGAAATACATGAGGGGAGAGACAGCACTGTTTGGACGCGTTGACGCCGGGTGATTTCAGACGCTGTGTGGCCGAGCTGCATTCTGAATCATCGGTGCTGGAGTCCAAGTCCTGATGGAAATGTTTCAAAGCTTTGATTCCAGCAAACACAACATAACACAATACGACAAGCCACAGACCAGGGACAGCACTGTTTGGATGCACGAATGAGCCAAATCATGCCCAGATATGTCTGATGTTGACTACAGTCTAAGCTGAATCCCTTAAAAGCTTCCAAATAAATCAAATCCACCCTAAGCAACATGCTAGGTTGCAAACATAGCAATAAGCATATTTCACGTCCTGCAAAGATTCTGCACGTCCAAACCACAACATTACCTCAAAAAGGCACTGAATCTGAGAATCCATTTTGTGTCATGAAGTAAGGAAAGCAACAGCCTTTAATGCTATACAGGAACATTAGTATCAGATAGGAGGCAATAAGTATGGCATGACAGTGACATCAGTTTCAGTATAAAGAAACTTTGTATGATATATTTTTATTAATTCTTTCATCCATTGATCCTTGAAGTTCAAGTTCACTGTGGCTGGTGAATTATGCTCATTTGGATCCTAAGATATGATTAGACAAGATATGATTATGCTAAGGTACGGCAAGCTTAAGATAATATCCGGTCCAAAAGCACCAAGTTGAAGTTTGGGATTCCACTGTATAGTTTGCCTCACCTGCTCTTTTTATTTCCACAGAGAAAGTTCCTCAACATCCTTGAGAAAGACCTTTACAGTAGAGTCTGGCAGCTAATTAGCCCCCTTCACTTTCCCACGTACAGTAGCAACAGGAACAGGAGGTCAGGAGGAGGCGAGGAGAAAGATGATAAACTCATTCTGTCAGTCAGACTCGCTCAGGAATGAAGGGGAGGATCAAGGCCTTGAGAGAATGGGAGATATAGACAGAGAGAGAGAGAGAGAGAGAGAGAGAGAGAGAGAGAGAGAGAGATGCACACAGATGGACAAGGAGGGAGACAGACATAGACATGACATACAGGGGGAGGCAAAAAGGATATGGATAATATATGGATAATATATGGATAATATATGCTGGCCAGTCAGTTTTTTTGCTGGTTTCCTCTATATGTGCATATGTCTTTCACACACACACACACACATATATATATATATATATATATATATATACAGGCAGAGAGAGACAAGCAGAGAGAGAGAGATAAAGTGGTATACAGTGAGAGAGACAGAAAGAGAGAGAGAGACAGGAAGAAGTACCAGGAGAAAGAAAGACAGTGTATTAATTGTTATATATATTGATGATTATGTACCACTGCAGTACAAATCATCTCAATATGGTGTGAACATGTATGAATCTACATTTTGTGTTTTCGTAAACTGCTTATATGCAGTGTTGTTCCTGGTAGAGAGAGAGAGACATGCAGAGCGAGAGAGACTGACAGATATACAGAGAGAGAGATAGACAGGCATGCAGATGGAGAGAGACTGACAGACATACAGAGAGAGAGAGAGAGACTGACAGACATGCAGACAGAGAGACAGACAGACAGACATGCAGACAGAGAGAGAGACAGACAGACATGCAGACAGAGAGACAGACAGAGAGAGAGACTGACAGACATGCAGACAGAGAGACAGACAGAGAGAGAGACTGACAGACATGCAGACAGAGAGAGAGACTGACAGACATGTAGACGGAGAGAGAGACAGACAGACATGCAGACAGAGAGAGAGACTGACAGACAGACATGCAGATGGAGAGACAGACAGAGAGAGAGAGAGAGAGACTGACAGACATGCAGACAGAGAGAGAGACAGACAGACATGCAGACAGAGAGAGAGACAGACAGACATGCAGACAGAGAGAGAGATTGACAGACATGCAGACAGAGAGAGAGACAGACAGACATGCAGACAGAGAGAGAGACAGACAGACATGCAGACAGAGAGACAGACAGAGAGAGAGACTGACAGACATGCAGACAGAGAGACAGACAGAGAGAGAGACTGACAGACATGCAGACAGAGAGAGAGACTGACAGACATGTAGACGGAGAGAGAGACAGACAGACATGCAGACAGAGAGAGAGACTGACAGACAGACATGCAGATGGAGAGACAGACAGAGAGAGAGAGAGAGAGACTGACAGACATGCAGACAGAGAGAGAGACAGACAGACATGCAGACAGAGAGAGAGACAGACAGACATGCAGACAGAGAGAGAGATTGACAGACATGCAGACAGAGAGAGAGACAGACAGACATGCAGACAGAGAGAGAGATTGACAGACATGCAGACAGACAGACAGACATGCAGACGGAGAGAAAGCAAAGTTGCTGATTGAATTTCCAGCATGAAGGAACTCCTTGTGCCCTCCAACTTTTAGTCCCAGCCCTCCATAGTTCTGCTCAACTGAATCTCGGAGTGACACTAATAGGCCTTAATAACCACCAGGGAAATAGTGGTGGAGGGCATTCTGGGTAATTTGCCGATATGAAAATGATGATAGAAGGCGACGGTCATCTCCAGGCCAAGACAAAAGGACGCCTATGTTTTACGATTATCTGGAGTGTTATCGGGGGAGATCTCTGAGGGTCGAGGAGGTCAACGGGGTAAGGACAAATAGAGTAGCACCCAGACTGTGGGAGTGTGTGTCTGTGTGTGTGTGTGTGCACGTGTGTGTGTTCTTGTACTTCCAACTCTGTGAGTTTGAGTTTTGCGAAGGTCATTTTGGACGGTCCTCACACCTACAAGGGGCTAGTTTAGAGTTAGGGCTTGGGTTTAGGGTTAAGGTTAGAATTAGGATTAGGTTAGGTTAGGTTAGGTTAGGGTAAGGATTAAGGCTAAGCATTTGGTTAGGTTTAACATACAGGTGTCCAACTCCAGACAAACATGATTTGATTTCCAGTCTTTAAGGGCAAAGTGTTTGAAGGGTGTCCAGCCGAAAGGCAACATGACATGAAGTCACACGTATTTGAGAAGCTAAAATTTGAATTTCATATCAAAGAGTGTGTGTTGGATTTGGCCAAGGGTGTCCAGATTTGGCCACCGGTATGAAGGGGTTAGGGAATGTATGTAGTCAATAGACGGTCCTCATAAGGATATAAGTACAAGGATGTGTGTGTGTGTGTGTGTGTGTGTGTAGCATTTGTGTGTGCCTATGTACATGCACAGTGGTAGCCATTGTACAAAACATGCATTTATCTAGCATCGTTCTGGCATTAACACTGGCAGACATTTTTTTCTTGAATGTCGTACACTAATAAATAATAATGGTCTAGGGTTTAGTGTATTGATCACAAAACTGGCGAGCCTCACAGTGAAAAAGCTACCAGACCATTCCTTGTACATTTTGACAGATTAGTTCCAGAAGTTCAGTAAAAAGAGTCTGGATAACATGTGTATGAGTGTGTGTAAGAGAGACAGAGGGAAAGTGAGAGAAAGATAGTGTGTGTGTGTGTGTGTGTGTGTGTGTGTGTGTGTGTGTGTGTGTGTGTGCGTGTGTGTGTGTGTGAATGGGTGGGGGGCTGCTTCAATGTTGAACACTGACTCTCTTTTGATTATTATTGTGTTCTATATTTGACTACAGCTACTGCCAATAGCAATACAATGACTCATGGGTAAATTCCCTCTGTGTGTGTGTGTGTACATGTGTGTGTGTGTGTGTGTGTGTGTGTGTGTGTGTGTGTGTGTGTGTGTGTGATTTGACAGGAACTGGTGCGCTTATGTGGTGACACGCACCATTAGCTGTGTGATGGAGGATGGGGTGGAGACGTACGTCAAACCGGACTACCAACGCTGTACCTGGGGCCAGTGTCCTAGAGTGGCGTGAGTATCTAATACTCTCTTTCTCTCTCTCTCTCTCTCACACACACACACACTTAGATTCTCCTCTCTTCTTTAGTACTTTATATCTTCTCTGACTCTCTATCACTCTCTCTTAATCTGCAGTTACTCCCACTCTGTCTTCAGATATACAGAAGTTTGTTTTCTTTTACTTCTTTTCTTTCTCTTTCTCTCTCCTCCTCTCTCCGGATACTCTATTCATTACATTATCTCTCCATCTCTCTCTCTCTCTCTATCAGGAGAGATTCATGGGGCTGGACAGGAAGGCTTTTTGGCCTGGTTGTAGGTGGGCTGGTGTGCAGCAGGACATTAGTAAAGACACACTTACAACCCAGTATCTTGCTGGTTAATCCCTCTGTCTGCCTCCCCGGAGCAGAAGCATTAGTCTTAACCTTGGCAGACACAGACACACCTATTACTCTGGTGCAGAGCTGCGAAGAAATATATTTCAATTTAAGTATTGGAACTAGTTTAGGTCTGATTGAGCGGAGGTTTCGCTTGCAAGAAGACATTTATCACGCGTTCCTGATGTTTTTCTTTCTTTTCTTTTGAAGCGTTTATCATCTCGGTCCTGTTTGCCCCAGGTCTGGCTGCTTGATCCCCGTGCCTGCCCACAGCAGAGCAGGGGCCTTGGCCTAAACCTAGGCTATGCTAAGAATGAAGCCGAGGGGTTCCAGGCACCACAGTCTCGCCGTACTGCCCTGTAAAAACAACCTCTTCTTCTTTCTCTTTTTATGACTCTCTCTTCCCTCCTTCACTCTCTCGTTTTCTTCCTCTTCTTACTCTCTCTATCCCTCTCCCCCTCTCTCTCTCTCTCCCTCTCCCTGTTTTTCCTCTGAGAGTATGTCGGCTCCCTTTTTCTCACGCTCTCTCAGCGCAGGGAGCTGGAAGCTGAAATCTTTTCTATGGAACAGAAAAGGGTCTATGTTACCTACAATGTTGTTTGTGGGTTGGCATAAAGGGGAGCAACCTGCTGAAGTTTCACAGTCAGAGCTTGTTAACGGGCCCATGACGCTGCCATAAATCTTCATTGAGAATGCTGGCCCCGGTCCATTTATTGCATTGTAACTGTGAGAGTGGGTCTCTTTGGCCACAGAGCTGAATAGCACATTAAAGAACAAAATCGCACAAGACCTTGCCAAATAAAACATTCATGGTTTTGATAGAAGAACAGTCCACAAGCAGGAAAATTAGATTTAGTACTGGCTTAATACAGTTGGTTGCTTTCGGGAAATGGAACAGGAATAACATTTTAAAAGTTTACAAAAACTATGCTCTTAATCTCAGCCATCACTCAGTAGATCATTTGTAACTACTTCCCTATATCTGCTGACTGATGTAGGGTTCAGGGACCACTAGGGGTCCTTGAGTTGGTCCCTGGGAACATGCCGAACTGTCTCACGCTATTGTCATTTACTACATTAGTTACAGCAAATTGTAAAGTTCTGAGATGGGGGAGCCTAAACTAAAATGTCTTCATATGTGATTCCTTCACAGAATTTGGATAATTTTGGTTGCTTTTGGTACTGAAATGCAATAAAGGATTCCTAGCACTCTTTCAATATAACTCAGTGTGTACATCATGGCACTGACCCTGCTAGGCTTAGGGGTTTGTTTTCCACTGGGGCCACCCATGGTAGATCTGTCAAATTACCTACAGTACCTGCCTGTCTTGGCCCTGTAATGTCCCCTTCGTTCTGTCTCCAGCTCCAGAACCTCACTCCACCTTGCCACAGTGGGTAATTGGGCAGATACATAACATTTCCCTCACATTTTCCTTAAAATGTATTAAGCTGAGGTAAGGGAGGGACTCCTAAAATCACCCCTTATCTTATACTACCATTATTACACACTATATGTGTAAGAAAGGCTCTGTCAATCAATCTATCATGAGTCAGTCGCTTTTCCTTTTGCATCCCCAGCTACCGGACATACAGGAGGCCGAGATACAAGGTAGCCTACAAGATGGTGACGGAGATGGAGTGGAAGTGTTGCCATGGTTACTCGGGCGACAACTGCCACGACGGGCCAAGGGGAGTCACAGACACCCAGGTCAACGCAGGGAGACCCCACACCACTCAGACAGGCAGTGGTGGCAGGGGTGGAGACAGTAGAGATGGTATGAAGGCTGTATAACATACTGTTTACACCAACATCCTCAGAAGATAATATGGAGCCCCTGAAGTGACAATGTGGCAAAGAAAAAAATCCAAAGTTTCTCGTGTGCACAAGAAACTGTCTTTTTTTGCCACACTTTGAGGGTTCCTTAAGATAAAGTCAATCTCTTTTTTCTCTTTTTTTTTTCAAGTACTCTAGATGTGCCTACTTTGCCCAGTTCTGCTCCATGACTACTTCACATAATTAATAAATGAATGAATGAATGAATGAATGAATGAATGAATGATTTTGTGCAAGCAGTCACTTTGCAAGAGTAGGTGTCACATTTTTCAAGTGGTGGATATCAAATTTTGTAATGAAACTCAATTCCTCATTCGTAATGGTGAAGTTGACTGTTTTCTCCCTCTGTCTCCAGGTGACAACGAGAGGATGAGACAACTGGAGGAGAAGATCCGGAGTCTAACCAAAGACCTCCACACCATGCAGTCCACCATGAACGGCATTAACCAGAGATTGTATGTGTAGTTTTTTTTTTCACCACATCACCTACTTGTTATGTTTCTCAATGAGTATGTTTACTTGCACACCAAAACTCTTTCATCATTCAGGAGAAACGTGAACATGCTAGCTTGAATACACTGATATCACCTGGGATACTGAAGGATGTATATACTATATGAGAGAGAGATTTTAGTCACAATTTGAGGAAAACACACTTCAGGCTATCCTCCTTCAACCCCTCTCAAATCTTCCCTTTCTGTATAGGCCAGATCAGAACGGAGCCAGTATCCCTTCAGATGCAGCCCAGCCACAGATGAAGGAGACCATCCATAACATCCAGACCAGACTGGACCAGCTCTACAACAGGACACAGGTAAACAATATCTGTTTGTCTGTCTATCGAAATATGTATTATTTTAAAGTAGAAATGCACAAATAGACCATATTCATTCATTCATTCATTCATTCAGGTCCATGACCAGACCCTGCTCCACATCAACAACCACCTGGTGAATGGGAATGGAGGGGGCAATGAATTGGATGGAGTAGCGGGGGGAGGAGGAGGGGGGAACCAGCTGAGCACACTGAAGGAGGAGATCCTGACAGAGCTGGAGAGAAGGGTGTCTCTGTCCTGCTCTGCCTGCCAGGTCAGCCTCAATATCTCAAATATTCTTTTCAACAGCATTTCTGCTTCATTATATTGTACTCAGTGGAGAATGACAAAGAGACCAGTTCAAACCCCCGAGGAAACACTAAAAGACTTCTAAAAGTCCTAACCAATTTTGAAAACGCTTTGCATCACAGACATAATGACAGGTGTCTCTCAGTTATGCTCATGCTCACACTAGCCGATTAGGCAAGGCGGGTACACGCTTTACAATATAACTGAGATTATCCTATCATGGGTCTATCAAACAATTCAGAATTTGGGAGGAATACGTACAAAAATCTTGGCATGAGAAAGCCGTCATATCGTACAAATTAAGAAATAATTTACAATGAATGCTGATTGGCCTCTGCCTGTGAGATGGGTCTACATTGATGTAGCCAAACGATCCATGAATCAGAGAATTATCGTTGTTAGCTAAAGTTATTCTTTCTATCCCTGTTCCCTCCAGGCAGGTGTGGATGACCTGAGGCGACAGCAGCAACAGGACAGGGAGAGGATCAGAGCCCTGGAGAAGCTGCTCAACTCCATGGACCAGCACTTAAGACAGAGCCTGGAGATCACCCGCAGGGAGACGGAGCGCTCCCAGCAATGCTGCAGCACGGTCACTGAGCTGGAGAAGAGGCTGGCCACCATCGAGGTACGCGTCACCTCCACGGCTAACGGTTATGACATCATCAAAGGGCGCCTGGATAAGGAGCTGGCCGGGACAGTTGGTGGAGGGGGAGGAGGAAAGGCAAGAGTGACAGAGGACAGGTTGAATGGTAGACTAAGAGAGGTGGAGAAGAGGCTGAATAATACAGTGAGGAAAACAGAGCAGAGGTGCACCAACACCGGGAACAACATGAAGGACAACTTCCAGAGAGAGGTCACTCAGATACGCAACATGGTCCTGAGTCGACTGGATGATCACAGCTACAAGGTAGACAAGATAGAGCTGGATGTGGCTGTTCTTGGAGACACAGTCACTGATCACAGCAGACGTTTAGGGCAGCTGGAGAACATCACAACCTTCATCGACAAGAGGCTAACAGCGACCACTGACATGTGCACTGAGGCCTGTGGACCCAACGGAAAAGGCCATAAGGCTGAAGACACAATCAAAACCTTAGAATGGAGGGTTGTTGCCAACCAAGAGGAGATCCAGAAGTTTGACACCAGGTTAAAGGACCTGTCTGTGTCGGGTGACTCATTGATTGACAGAGTGATCGACTTGGCAGAAGATGTCAGAAAGATAAAGGAGGTGACAGGGGAAGACGGCGAGCATTTCAACCGGATTGTCACAGAGGTCGAAACACTGGGCCGTGACATTGATGACTGTTCCATCTGCAGCACCGTAGAAGAAGACTTGCGCTCACTCACCAACTCCACCAACAGCGCCCTCGGCAGGTGCCGGGAAGAAGTGACTGACCTGCGCAGAAGAATTGATTCAGATGAGTCCGCCTGCTCTCAGGTGTGCTCCAACCTTCAGGAGGAGGTAGGAAGACTCAGAGAGGAAGTGGAGGAGTGTACGGGACAGTGTAAAAACAACATAAACGACCTGAAGAAACAACTGGAAGGTCATAGTGTCCACAGTGGAAGATTAGGAGGGGATCTGAAGTCCCTCCAAGGAGAGCTGGCTGGGGTCATGGTCACATTCAACTCCGTTAATGACACTCTCAAGGGCCTGGGAAAGACTGTACAGAGGCATGGGAACACGCTGGCTGATCTGACCAACACCAAGGACAACATCATTTCTGGGGTAAGGATAATGTAATGATGATAATAGTGATGCTGCTGCTAATAGTACTAGCACTCACACTGTTGGTACTATTGCTACTACTACGACTCCTTATATTACTACTACTTTCCACCACTACAATAACAATCAGTAACAAGATCCCTCCGAAATCACACCAGTGGCAGACAGACAGAGCCAGAGTCCCCCCCAACCCCCAGTTTCATTGAGTGGTGGACAATAATAATAATTTGTGTAGCAAATAATAATTTTTACAGTGCACTTCACAATAAATAAAACAGACAAAATCATTAAAGCTATCATGAAGAAGAAGAAGACGATGATGATGATTTTAAACCAGTAAATGGTAAAGCAATGTTTCTTTATGTAACTTTAAAACAATATGATATCAATCATGTATGTTCCATATTTATCTTGCTACAATGTTTTCACATTATATTATTATAGCTATGAAAATATTTAAACGCATTACATACATTTTGGTCAGCTTGACAGACATGGACCACTTTGGCTCATATGCTTACATAGTTTGATATCTGTAACATCATATGAAAACAAATAGTAACAAAGATGAACGGAATGTATATTTATAATAGAAATTGTATCAGAAGGAACACTTTACATCCAAAATACATAATTCACAAACATCTAAACTCTATTTTCCCTAAAAGGTGGCCAAGGTACAGAGGGAGCTGACGAAGCATGTCAATGACTCTAAGCTTCGATTCGGCAACCTGGGCAAAGAGATCCAAATCATCAATAGCAACTATGTGAAAGAGGTGGGTGAGTGCCGGCGATCCAGCGACGGCCTGGAACGGAGACTCTCCAAGATGGAGGGAGTGTGTGGACGCTTGGACTCCTTTTCTGACAGCCTGCAGAAGATCAAGGAGGGCTTGAACCGCCACGTGTCTGGGCTGTGGAACTGCGTTAATGGACTCAATGTCACTGTAACGTCTCAAGGCGATGTTATCAGCTATATCCAGGACGTCCAGCTGGAGAACGTCCACTCCGACATACGCAGGCTGAACTCTTCGGTTCTGGACTTGGTCACAGAGTTCCACAGTTTCACAGTGCAGGACTTCACGGGTGAGTCACAGTGGAGGGAGGGCATGGGATCCGACTTGAAGACAAGAGATATCGCTTAGTCGAAGGGAGGCAAGGTCAGGCCAAGGAAAAAAAATAGACCAAAGAAAAAATGTAGTCTGTCTTGGTGATAAACTGTCATCCTGAGTAGCATTCACTTAAGAGTCTGTGAAGTCTGCAGTCTGTCTGAATGAGTTTAAGTAGGCTTTAGGGTGAAGGGCACATCCACTGTCACACCAACCTAAATGGTTTTGGCCTGCAAGTATCCTCCTAAGGAAGTCTTAGTAGCTCTCAGTAGGGTATTGTTTCCCAGCTGTCTCACCAGACATTCTTGATGGTTGTGTTTCATCTCCATTCCAGGCCCACCTGGTCTACAAGGCCCACGTGGAGCGAAAGGTGAGCCTGGTCCCCAGGGTCCGAAGGGGCCCCAAGGAAAAGAAGGCCCTACAGGCAGAGAGGGCAGGCAGGGACCAGTGGGACCCCCAGGTAAAGTCCTAACAAACTTTGATTGGGGCTTACATTTTCTTAGTTTTATTTAATTACAATCTCATTTACTCATTCACAAGTTTTATCTTTGAAAATTCTTCACTTGTAGCTACAATACGAGATGAATAATAAATTAACAGCGAATGTGATTTTTTCTTTTCTTTCATCTTACATTTCAGGTCTCAGAGGCGAACAGGGTATGTGTTGTTATTACTAAACAAAAGATGAAAGCAGTGAGTACTGTTTGATCTCTGCTGCCCTTATTTCCCTTATTAACTTCTACTTCCTCCTCCTTTCGCCCCCATGATAAGGTCTTGCAGGGTCAGATGCCGATGTACCACGCCTCTCTTTCTCTGCTGCTCTCACTCGCCCAATGAACAGCGCAGGAACCATAGTCTTCAACGAGGTGTTTGTCAATGAAGATAATGTCTACAACCCACGAACAGGTGAGTTTCAAGTCCAGCTGAAATTTGAGGAGGCGCTTGTGTGTGAAAGCGCTCTCGATCACCAGGGTCCCCTGACACCCAGGTGCTGTTTCTGAACACCTTAATGAAAATGTGAATCCGAAAAATATTACGCAAAACTATTTTGTATGTATTCTTTATGTAAAGTTTGTGGATGATTTCAAATAGTGTCTTTTCCATGCGTGTGACTTTTGAGTGGGATCCACCAGTCTTCAGTTTTGAAGTCAATCCTCTATTCCCATGGATAACCCATCCCATTGGCGACCCTTAAACCCTGAGTATTTTAAGTATAGAGTTACTTTGAAGTCTTATTTAGAGTTGAAGTGCCACAACTCATTTATATTTGGAGAAATTGAGGAATGATAATCCACAAAGTAATGTTTTTCTTTGCTGTCAGATAAAAACCCTATGATTTTATGAGAACCAAAAGATGGTTCTTATGAAATTGGTGTTTAAATGGGTATCATTGATCCAAGGGTCATGAAAGTTACTCAACACACAAGTATCCAGCCACGCAACAGCAAATATATACAATTAACCTCCTGATCTGTGTCTATCCCCCAGGGTATTTCACTGCACCAGTGAGTGGGAAGTACTTCTTCAGTGCCACCCTGACAGGCCACAAGAACGTGAAGATTGAGGCAGTATTGTCCAAGTCCAACACCGGCGTGGCCCGCGGAGACTCAGCCGGTTATCAGCCTGAAGGGCTGGAAAAGCCCATGTCAGAGACAACGCACACTCCAGGAGCTCTATCTGTCTTCAATATCATCCTGCCCATGGAAGTAGGGGATACAGTCTGCATTGACCTAGTCACTGGCAAGCTGGCCTACTCCTCAGAACCCTTGACCATCTTCAGTGGTATGCTGCTGTATGAAACCATCTGATTGGATGGAGTCTCCATATGATTGGTCTATCTGGGTGAGACTTTCAGCATGAGAGCATCTAATTGGTTTGCCAGTCGATAAGAGACAGAGCCATTGACTGGACAGTTGGAGAGACAGAAATACTGTAACTGAAGAGTGTCTCTGAGAGCAAGACTGGATTAATTCAGCCAGGAGCAAGATACTTAATATTTTACTTTTATTGCTAAGAAGGAAGGAAAAAGTTTCCCTTTTCAACCACAATGATTTGCTTTGTGTCTCACAGCTTGAAGGAAAAGATTAATTGGTGCAAAGAGCCATTGCACTTCTTAATTCTTTGACATTTATTTTCTTTGGAAAGAAATTCCACTGCAGGGTTATCTCATAATTCAATAGTTTTATGCCACACTATAAACTTGAAAGTTTTAGTAATTATTGCAAAGTAGCCTTCAGGTCTCACTTATACTATAAAGAATCAAAGGAAATTTGGAAGGATCATGAAAGAATGAGGATTTGTTTTTTGTTTGTCTTATAATACACCCACTGCATAACGAGTATGGATTGTTCAGAGGTTATTGCACACCCTTGTTTTAAGTGTACATTTCTTATGCAGTTTCCTGTCTTGTTACTCAGTTTCATTTTGAAAGCACATTTTGTTGCTTGACCACAAGCAAATTGCCAGAAACGTAATGCTGACTGAAGCCAATATTCCTGCACAAAAAAAAATTTCAGTGGTGGGAGAGAACAGTCCAAACCACTATTCTTTAGAAGAAACGCACAAATAAAGTCAATGGCAGTCAATAACAACCACAGGATTTTATAAATCATACATCAAAAAAAGACCATTTTAGGAACATTCCATTAGATAGTCTATGCCCAGAAACAAGAGGGACGAGGGGGAGGAGGAGGAATGGGGATTTTATTTTGGACTCAAACAAGGGTCATCTGAACTCGGTGGAGGAATAAGGATTTAAAGTTGTGTAGCTGTTACTATCTGTTCTTCTGACAGTGGAATTTATATTTAGAGCCACAGATAACAAGAAATGAAGCTAATGAAGTTACACATGCCCCTCTTCATGTGATAAGAATCCTGCTCCTTCCATGCACACACACACACACACACACACTTCCTGTCCTTTGAAGTCCAATTAAAATGGCTCAAAAAGTAACTATTTGCATGATGTGCTATATGTAAGCAGAAGGCAGAGTAGCCTACAGTAAGACGAGTGTTGATGATCTGCTGTGTACAGTTGATACAGCAGATTGGGCCATATATTACATTGGATTCACATTATGTTGGATGTAATACATGAATAAATATCAACATATCTGGGCTTGCTCATCCTGTATATTTTATTGTGCCAGAAAGACCCCTTCTTCTCCCTCATTTACCAGGCCTATATTGTTGAAATGTAATTCTGTACTACGTTTCTATGTATTGTACAACCTCAAAAGAATGTAAATATTTTTCATCAGTTTTACACTATTACCACTCCACGTTTTGTCAGGTACTGAATGTGTTTTGTATGTTTTGCCACATGTGTGCCTCAAATACAGCTACCCAGTTTTACACAGTTAATGTCAACCGTCTCAGTTTTATCTGGATTTCATGCCTCTGTATGAACATGAATACTTGCCACTTATCATTGAGCATGTTGGTAACTTCACCCATTTAATCAAGGTCATCTCTTGTGCTGCACTACAGTGACATCTTGTGTTCAGTGTTGTGTACCATTATCCAGCCATGCTGTGAGCTTCCAGCTGAAGATTTTTAGATGACCTTGTCCCCTGAACCAAGGAGTATCACATTTGTCTCTCATTCATTGTACATTCATTACTTGTCAATGGCAATTGCAGGCGTCTTGATAGCCTCTCTCAATGCCTGTCATTCCACTGTCATTCACCCACACAAAGTCATCCCCAAGACCATGTAAGTTGATCTGTGTACTGGCGGTCAAGTGCAGAGAACCGGTAACTCTACCTACTTAAGCAGGTAAGGGGCACACAATAAGATGGGAAGCACGACGTACACCCACTCGGGGTGTTTATTCAGCCATCCAGTGCTGTCAGAAATATCAAGATCGCGAGTTGAGCGCTCTCAGACGATCCAACAAAGTGGTAAATACGACGGGGAATTTTACACTATACCCTAGTTGCCGAGATGTGACGTTTAGGAGGCCGAGAGCATGGAAGTGCACCTCATGTTATGTATTTTATTATTTTATGTTACTGTTTGCGGTTCTATTTAAATAATTAGCATTTTATGTTTTCATTATCACTATTTATTTATCTGTCACGCGTTTTTGGTTTAACTAAATTAAAACATACTTTACATGCCTTATGCACATTGTCATTCTTCTCTTCACTGTGCCGCAAAGTTTATTTCTAAAATTAAACAATAGTCATCAAAAAAGGTCTTAAAGGGGTCAGTTGTGTTGCTATTTCCTGAATTAAAGCCAACGAGGTTATACAGAAGTACTTAGGTGCGCGACAAATCGTATCTACAACTTCAAATATCGGAAGTACAAGTTTACGGTGAGCACCTGAATGCAGCTTCTGGATACTTCCTCAAAGGAAAACACCCTTCCTGGGATTTTCAGCGTTCCGTTGCTATGGAGACGAGTTTGTTCCCCCACTGCTGAAACAAAGTGGGAGGTTGTGCTTTGGAATAAAATGACGAGCTGCTGGAAGATTTCCTGATTAATTTAATTGTGCCTCGTTGTCCAAACGTGCTGCTTAACAACAAATACTGTCGGGAATTACTCGCAAGAACTTCTTTTGAAGTTTTTCGAAGAAGGTAAGAGAGGCGCAATACACAACAAGGAAACTCAGCGAGGCTGTCCTAGCTGTTCACTCATGCACGTTTTGATGGTGACTTTAAATGGAGGTTTAGTCTAAAAATATTGAAGCTACTGTACGTTCCTTCCTCTGTAAGATACCGGTTTTGAGGCTCATTCACTTTAATTTACTCCAGCCCTTAAAAGTGTGGCATTAGTAGGCCTAATTGACAACAGTTTTTTCTCAGACCCAATTTAATAAACACGCATATTAGCGATAACCTAGAACTTCTGCTCTACCCTAGAATGAGGGGCCAAATGGCAGAGGGCCGCCTGCAGGTCCTTCAGATCTACCGTCTGCTGCAGTATGTCCATGAAGGGGACATGGTGCAGATAGAGAAGATGGTGAACCATGGGGTGGAAAACCTTATCAATCTCACTGAGCCGCAGGATGGAACGGGGGTGCTTCACCTGGCAGCTGTAGCCAACAACCAGGGTATGGGGCCTGTTGGTTACTTCAGTCAGTTGAGTCAACATAGCCAAGGAATTCACTTATTACAAAAGAACATTTAAATCCAAAGCTCATATACAGTCTGTATAATAGAACAAAGTGCTCCATGCGGCCGCTGTAGCTAGCAACTGGATAGGGTAGCTAGTTTGTTACTTTTCAATGACAAAGAGTACAGAGACTATGTGGATAAGAGAGGGCTATAAACATTGGAAACGGAAAGCATAATGACAAAATATTGTTGGCCATTTCTTCAAATTGTGTGTGCCATGGCCTTCAAATCTCTAGAACGTAAAAGAAGTCAAACTATAAGCTACTGACTGTTTTTTCCACTCTGAAATGGACTGAACCTAACTCCCTGCACCGACTCAGACCTGGTCAGCTTCCTGCTGTCCCACGGGGCGCGACCCAACATCCAGGACAAGAGGGGTCACACCCCGGTCATGTTAGCGGCTGAGCTGGGCCACGATGCCATGGTGGAGCTGCTGGCCAAGAACCACGCTGACCTGAGGCTCCTGGACACTGCGGGCAAAGGTGAGAAAGCACAGACTTACCATATAGTACAGGCAGATGGTGGATTCTGGAGAGATGGCTAGGTAGGTGGAGAGAGCAGAATAGAAGGATTATAGGAGATAGATTCATGAATAAAATAGAATAGAATAGAATAGAAGGGATGATTATACTGTTTTATTTCTCCACTGTGTTTCATTTCACATGTCGTGGTGCTAAATAGAGCTGAATCGTGCATCAAGCTGGCATTTACTATCAAACACAATGGAAGTTTGTAGGCTAGAGTGGAGTGCAGCACAGACAGCAGGCGCCTTCCCTCTGTGGTATTATTGCAGAACATGTGAGGTAATGGAACAACACTTCTCATCGTCACCTCCTCTAACATATTCTAATTTGAGCTTCAAGTGTTGATTTCTCTTTGTGCAGTTCAAGGCGAGAGAGAGGGATGTGCTCCATCACAAGTCAGGCCAGTGGGTTCATGCTGAATGCCCTTGCCTTGTTTCACAACTCATGAAAATGCATGGTGTTTCTATTTAGATATTGATGAGGTGGCCGTATCCCAGACAACTCCAATCAGCGAGCCTGAAGTTCTTCTTCAGGACCTTTTTAAACCAGTTATGATAATTGCCTCAATTACTTTTGTCCGGGGCATCAATTACAGCCAATGGCACTCTTTTGAGAGTGGATGAACAAGACAGAGAGACAGAGAGAGCTTGTGTGTGTGTGTGTGTGTGTGCGTGTGAGTGTGTGTGTGTGTGTGTGTGTGTGTGTGTGTGTGTGTGTGTGTGCGTGCGTGCGTGTGTGTGTCTTTGTTCTTTGTCCATGTCTGTGTATTTGGAGTGGGTCAAGGCAGGCAGGCACATCTAATTACAGATCAACCCCTGATGGTGATCCTCCTTTCTGAAACATGTTGCGTAACCTGATATCATTCTCTCCTCCCTGGTGGCTGGTTTGGCCCAGTCTCAATACTCGCACCAAGGTGTTTCCCCTCTGTAGGCTGAGTTTCAATAGTTGCACACAATGCCTAGATTATCCTCAATACAATTACAAATGTATCTACATGTGAACCCAGGACTTTAAGGGCCCTGGACCACCAAGGACATACCCAGTTGGTAATCCAGGCATGAACACACATAGACCCAGGCTTCGGCTCGAAATGAACTCAAAAATCAATTGCTCTTCTCTCACCTTTTCTTGCTTCCTCCTCTCACTTTAGGTGTGCTGTTCTACTGCATCTACCCCACCAAGCGCCACACCCGCTGCCTGCAGGTGGCGCTGCAGTGCCAGGCAGACGTCAACAACGTGTCAGTTGAGGGGATACCTGTCTTCCTGCTAATGTGTGAAACGGGCCAGGACTGCACCCCAATGTGCCTGAGCATGCTGGACAGTGGGGCAGACCCCAACACAACCAATCAGGTTAAAGACTGGGTGGAGGCTATCACTGAGGGATTATGGGAGCTGTATTTTAAAGGTGGTAGTGTAGAATGGGCAGTGACAATGAGTGAGTAAGTTTGTGATGGGATACATCGAGGAAATTGAGGTTAGTGTAAGAAAGGAATGGCCTGGATATCATGGGAGCAATATTTCTTGCTGCTAGGATACCCCTGATGCTATGTTTGTTTAGCCTTAGACCAACAGGATTTGTGTCTCACCGCTCTGCAGAGTACCGGCGTTACAGCGTTGATGGAGGCAGCTAAGGGAGGCTCTCTGCCGCTGGTCAGGGCCATTCTCCAGAGAGGGGGAAACCCCAACGCCCTGGACACCAAGCGCCTCAGTGTGGTGCACTACGCCGCCATGGGGGGCTTCTTTGAGGTGCGCCAGTTGCTACTGTGAAACACAAAGACATCCTACCTGACTAGCATTAGCATTAAAAAGATGGTTGATGCAATAAAGAATGATGTTAGAATATTGAGTAGTGGTACTGAAAGATATGTACCAGAACTTGGTTTACCCCCTTCTTTGGTTATAATATCATTATTATGTACCGGCATTGACAGTCTTTCCTAAAGGGATTTTGCATGACTTTGATCTCTCCATTTTACTTGATGCTGTCAAGTATGCAACGGCAAGTTATTCTTGATAAAAGCTCTGGCCTGCCATCCTCCTGACGGTTGCCCTGTGCTGTTTTTTTGTCTGCCAGGTGATTCAGCTGCTGTCTGCTTACTCAGCAGATATGGGCGTGATCAGCTCAGACGGCAACACACCCCTGCACTACGCGGCAGCCACGGGCCACGCCAACTGCTGCAAGTTCCTAGCACAGAGAGGTACTGTGAGAGGCATGAACACTGACAGGCATCCCACTGTAAATGCAGTGATTCTCATTGTTTTTGGTGTCACAATTACCAATACACAGGGTCTGATATAACTATTCCTAACACTACTATCAGGATCACCATCATTTTGTTCATATCTGTCATGAAACTGTGCTCTATTTTTAGGTTGTAACCCCAAACTGAAGAACCTGGAGGGCTTGCTGCCTCGTCAGATGGCCAAAGACTCCGGTCACAAAGCAGCAGTCAAGGAGCTGAAGAGGGCGGAGCGGCTGCAGGGGAAAGCCAGCAAAGGCAGCAGCATCAGCCTCAACATCTCTCCCTGGGCCCTGACCCTCCATGACTGGTCTCACGAGCACGAGACCGCTCTCCGCAACGCCTTCGAGAGCGATTCAGACGTAGTTTCCACAGACACGTTCATCTCGGTGTTAGAGGACCTAAAAGCACCGGTTGAACCAGACCAGCTCCACGCGGTCATCTCAGCCCACGACAAGAGGAGAGAGGGGTTCCTCAACATTAACGAGTTTGTCAAAGGTGTCAAGTACATCCACAAATTGTTCCTCCTCTCCTCCTACAGCCCTAAAAAGAAAAAGGGAAGTAAGGGAGGGAAAGCAAATAAGAAGCGGGGTAAATTCACCCTCCCCATGCCCATTTGCACCATGCCGTCGGAGCTCATCGTCCGGCGACAGGACGGAGGCCCACCCCACTTCCAGATTGAGACGTACCAGAACTGCACCGATGTCAACCGCTTCGACCGGGACCACCCGCCAGAGCATCCCATAGAGGACGACTCGGCCTGGTACATAGACGAGCCGGAGAAGGTCTACATCAATATCAACTACTGTGTGAAGAGTGGGGATCTGGAGTCTCTGGACCTTGCCTTCAGTCGGGGAGTTCCTGTGGATGTTAAAGATACGTTTTACAAGACTCCACTGATGGTGGCCTGCTCCAGCGGCAACTACGAGGTGGCTCAGTACCTCCTCAGTCGCGGGTGAGAAAGCTCATTGTTTTGTTGTGTTAGCATATTTGTGACAGAAGTTTTGTGCTAGTCTTGTTCTATTTTGTGATTTAACATCTGCATAAGCATTATTTATAGTCATGCGTGATTTGCAAAACATAGTTGGAGTATTCAAACTGGAATTGTAGATACAGTATTTTAAGTGTGTGAAACTTATGTGCAACCATGCGCGACCTTGAATGCAAGTACAGCAACAGATCTTTTCATTGCGAGAGCACAGCTGCAAATTCACAAAAGCTATTAGTATAAATCTTTTGTCATTAAATTAAGCTCCACAAGGTAGACAGGTTTCTATGCTGTGTTTTGCAGCATGTTGAGGCATGATGCAGCAAGATACCTTGAGAGAGCAAGCAGTACTTAATTGTACTGCACTATTGGGGGATAGTAACAAAGGGGATGCCCATACTATAAATACTTTAAATCACCAAGTGTCTTTAACTGTTAATGACAGGGCTGATGTGAATGTGTGTGACCAGTTCTGCTGGACACCCCTCCACCATGCAGCCCACGCTGGCCAAGTGGACCTTGTTAAACTTCTCGTGGAGGCTGAAGCCCTTGTAGACGCTCCAGCTCTCAACGGAGCCACGCCCCTCATGAGGGCCATCGAGAGCTCTCGACCCTGCTGTGTAGACTTCCTCATCAAGGCAGGGGCCAAGGTCACTGCCGAGAACAAGCAAGGTTTGACTGCGAAAGCTGAAATAGAACAAAATCTAATATATTTCTTTTAAACCGCATTCATTCATGACAATCAAGAATTTGTTTTTAATGTTAACAACAAATGTATTCAACCACTCTTTCGTCTGCAACAGCAGATATGGAGGAAAACCTGTTTGCTGACGAGTGGAAAGAAAAATGTCTGCCGCAGCCAATTAGTACCGTTTTTGCAGTGGCTCTAATTCTGAAAATATTCAGGGCATCAGACTGTACATGTATTGGCCTCTTCCTGATCTATTTCACCTGGACTAAATATTAGTTTTCATGTGAACTCTCATTGATTAGATTGCAACAATTTGTTGACAGTTTTGCTTACTACTTCCAATAAATGCCAACAACTGCAGTACTTACTTACCTTTAATCATCCACTGACGTGCCTTAGTTGGATGAGAGTGGATGCAGAGTTAAGTAATGGACTTTGTTTGTGCATTTTATATCAATGTATTTATTTATCCAACAATCCTTTCAGCCAAACTGACACAGATGTATACGCCTGAGTTACTGTCACTAGCCGTCCCTCGTTAATGGATAGCATTGGTGATTACTGCTGTTATTTGACTGAGCACATTTCCCCTCAGAGAAAAACTGCCTGGACATCGCCAGAGCGTATGCAGACTTCAGGATAATCGACTTGATCAAAGACAAGATGGATTCTCTGCCTAAACCCAAGGAGACGAAGAAGGGAAAGGGTGGCAAACCTCAACAGCCCAAACCCAGACCAGCCACTAGTAAAGAAAAGGTACTCAACTCAAAATCATATTATTACCAGTCACAAGTCTTCTAACTCCGAACTTTTCTGTCTTCTTTTTTTTGTGTGAGTGTGAAATCTAAATTTCATATGGTTCTTCATGCACTGTTAAGATTTCTCTGTCCAGAAACTCATTCAAACCCACTGTTACATTTATAAAATGCACGGCTGTCAGTCTGAGAATAAAACTTTAATTTTTTTCTTTAAATTAACTCGACACGGTGATTTCCTGGCGGTACAATAGGGTTTTTTGTCAACCACCAGCCTTGTATCACACTGATCATAGCTTCTTAGAATAGAATATAACCTCCAAAATGGCTGGCGGAGTAGAAAAACTGTCTCTACTCCACCAACATTTGAGTGCATGCAATTTTCATCTGTGTCCACTTGCCTCCCCTTTCAACATGCGGGAAACCCAAGACGGTAAAGGGATAGCATTGGTTACTCTAGGCCACAAACTTGTAAGCAAATTATCTCATGTGTTGTTTTACAACCGGGTCAAGCTGGTGTTATGGTATCAATGACCCCAGATATTACTTGTATGGGTAAAATCTCAATAAAAAGCAGTTGTCATTGTACAGGTACAGAATCTGTACAGTCCCATCTGTGGCAGCTTATTTGAACCTGTTCTCAGTTCTCCCTAGTCGATCAGCTGCCTTAATCTCTTCTATGCTTGCTAGTTAATGTTAGCACATATAGCTTTTTGCATATTACATACATACATAGAAGCACTGCGTATGCCAGAGTATGTGTTGTTTTAGCTACATTTAGCTACATAACGCCATGCACGCTACACATGACTGTATGGCTGAAGCCCATACGAGCTATTGCGCTGCGCTGAAGACCATGACATTGTGGTGACTGCACTATGGTAAAAAAAAGTATATGGCTAAAATGAAGTGAATCTGAATTTTGACGTTGACAGTCATTTTCTGCTGTCTTTCACCTTGTTGCTATGGTGGTTTCCCTGATAGGGCATCACTCCAGAAACGTTGGCGCCTGCGGACACCGTGGCTGCAAAAGGAGGGAAGACTCCCTCTCAGGAGTCAGAGAGCATCATCCAGCACAACACCAGGATCACTGGTGGGAAAACCAAAACCGTGGATATCAGCTTTGTCCCAAAAACGGTAGGCCTCATCGGCACTGGCGTTGCCTTAATCCAGGGGAGACTTCTGGGGGGAATAAAAATAAATAGCATCCACTTACATAGCACAAATTCTTAAATGCATACCCCATGCACTACAGATTTGAGGTTAATTGGTCTATCATTACATGCATGTACATTTTAAGGTGTGTGCAATCTTCAGTTTCCTCAAGACCAACTGTAAGTGTTAGACATACAGGTATTGCAGCACACCTCTCCAGTGCTCCTGCCCACACACATCGGTTCAGTACAGAAACTTAACTTGCTGAATAGCTGCAGTCAGTGTTTTTGGAAGTTTCTCTGTGACTTGTCTTTTTCTCTACCTCAGGTGTCGGGGAAGCCACCAACCACCAGCCAGCTGATGGGAAAAAAAGAGAGACGGAGAGAGCGACTCACCTCCGAGGTGGACTTTGACGACTTCATGATGCCTTTCAGTCAGAACATACAGAGGAAATCGCTGGAGCTGGCTGAAACCACAGACTAGACTGGAAGGAGGCCAGGTGGAGAGAGATACTCTGGCATTTTTTTAAATTATATTGTGTTTCTTCTGTTTGCCAGCCACTTGTCACAATTCTGGACATTGGATTCAATACCCGTCCTCCAGCTAACCAATATAGATTGTTAGCATCGCAAGCATTCATCACAGTATCCATGAGTCCGTAAAAAGTCTGGAAAAACAATAATAACAGACTTTATTTCTATGACCCTTTTCCAAGTGCCAAGGAAAGATGGAGGGATGACATCAGGACAGCCCGATCGATAACATCTTTAAATTAATACTATAATTTACTGGAATCCAGTGTAATGTGGCTAAGATGGGGCTAATGTGATCTCCTCTTTTAGTTTTAGTTAAAAGCCAAGTTGCAGACAAGATAAAGTTTTCCGGTTGAGGCAAGAATACAAGGAGCTGCAGTAGTCAATCATGCCACACACCCACCACATCGAATCCTTTCCTGTCTCTCGCTCTACTGTCAACAGTCCAATAAAGCAAAAATGCCAAAAAATACAAATGATGAACTATTCTGTACATACTCTGCAAAGCATTCTATGAGTAGATCAATAAATATTTTGTACTTAGACATCGATTTTATTCACTGGTGACTGATAATGTACTTGGTGGTGTGGGCTACTGGCAGGTATTTAATGGTGAAGCAGGGACATAATAATTTAGGACTGACTTTACACGAGGGGCTGTGTCACAAGATACTAGCCACATTACTACTTGTTCAGACAGCCAATAGGATCAGCCATCATTTATCGTGATTAAGTATCCACAGAAGAACAATTTCAGTGTTGCAGCATGCCCTTGAAGGAAATCTGGGACCAAATTGGGGACAGATGTGAAACCAAGCCCATAATTGCCCCCAAACACCACTGCTACAAAAACATATAGGGGAAACTGTAGTTAACAATTCTTGTGGTGAAGCATTTCTCAGTTATAGCGTTTCCCTGCCCCTGCAGTGGTGTGTCTGTACCTGCAGTGAGAGAAATGAAGGGTATAGTAGTGCAAGGAGGAGGCTTCCTGAGGAGAGCAGACAGGAGGCTGGTTGTTGGTATGCTGTATGCCAGCACTTTGTCCCTTCCCGTCTGTCAGGCATGCTGGGCAGCAAGCCACACTCTGCAGGTCCATACAGACTCGCGTATGTGACACAGATACACTTATATACGCACATACACAAACTAACTTTATTTTGCCCTTTCTAGACAGACTAGGATACTAGCATGCACATTCTCATCCACTGGTAGTCGTCTATGTTTCTGGAACTGACCGCCAAATATAAAGCTGCTGCCAGAAAGTAACGTCTCTCAATCCAGATGCAGTTCCACGTTGAAACCTGGGTGCGGCGCCGTTTGGCAAATATAGCAATGCAGGGATTTGGTTGTTTGTGTACAAAGCTGAGTGAACAGTTAAAACTTAAAGGGAGCTCTTGTGTTTCTAGGACAGTAAGATATCAAAATGGCACCCGTGTATATTAGTTTTCATATTCGCCGTCAAGGCTGTTATGATCTGATTCACACACCGGGTGAATCACATGAACTTTATCAATTAAAAGATGACTATAACATTAATCACATCCATCCCTCCTGTTTACATCAGTGCCTTCAGAGTGCCTAATACTGTTTGGGACATGGTTTTAGTTGTTAATGGCTGCATCAGGAGTTGTCAGAGAAGATCGATGTCATCTCTGTGTTAAACGTCTCAACACGCCCTGATGCACGCTCTCATCATCACCACCACCATCACCAGATCAAATTAGATTGCAGTGTCCCGAAGGTCCACGGGGACGCAGTTATATAATCAAATATACTAAAGGGCTGCGGCAGCTTTGAGGTTTGTATTACAGGCCCTGGATTGTTTAAATATACATAGCCACAATACCACTGATGATAGGGAGGCGAAGAGAGGATGGGGAGAGAGCACAGGCAAAGATAAGAGCAGTGAGAAAGAGCCAGAGGATGCATGAGGAATAAAAACAGAGCCAGGAGGCAGAGAGAGACACACACATGCAGTAAAGAACAAAATGTGTGTAGAGTGGAAAGAGAACCCTGGAAGCCCGACAGCGCCGTTCAGAACGAGGCAGAGGGATAAGGGAGGACTGACAATGAGGCGAGGGAAGGCGAAAGGACAAGAGGAGAGGAGGAGGAGGGGTGGATGGAGAAAGAGCAAGGGAGGGTGACTCAGAGGATGGGGGAGGGAGTGTGATGGAGAGGAAGAGTGGGAGGAGAGGGTGAGGGCTTTTCTAGCACAATCAGTGGCGTGCAGGTTAGAGGGAGTAAACAGGGCCACAGGCTGTGATTGCCGGTCGGAGGGCTGTGACGCAGTGTAGCCGTCAGGGCGTGGGCTCGGGCTTATATGGTCATGCAGTGTGTGTGTGTGTGTGTGTGTGTGTGTGTGTGTGTCGTCATAAGTGATGTGTGTGTTAGTATTTATGGATGTTTATTTTTGGCATTGTTGTGTTGTGTGTGTTATATGTGTTATATATTAATTTTCCTATTGTTTTCATGTTGGTGTACATATATTTGTGTGTGTTGGTATGTTTTCATATCTGCACACACTTAATTTGTGTGTGTGTGTGTGTGTGCGCGCACGCGCACAGTATGCCCACATGTGCGCGCACGCGCACAGTATGCCCACATGTGTGTGTGCGCGCATGCATGCATGTGCTGCTAACGTGTGTATGTACACGCTAATACTGTGTGAAAGTTAATATGGGTATTTTCCCCACATTTTGAGCCATCTTTGCCATTTTTACTACCACCCAGCTCTCCTCCTCTCCTCTCCTCTCCTCTCCTCTCCTCTCCTCTCCTCTCCTCTCCTCTCCTCTCCCCTCCTCTCCCCTCGTCTCCTCCCCCGCTGTGTATCGGTCTGAGCTCAGATCAGTGTGTGTTGCTGCCAGCAGCACTGCAGTCTTCCAGCTCTGGTCCTGCACCGCTTACTCAGCACTCGGCTCTCCAACCCTTCACTTACCAAGACAGCCCACTGGGACAGCTCACACACACACACACACACACACACACACACATGCATGCACACTATATTATCACGTTACTATATAAACTTATTAAATTAGATCATTACTTTTACTTACTATTAAGTGTTCAAGCATATACACATGCATATAGATACACACACATACTCATGCACATGCAGGCAGACACTCCAAACACACCCACACAGACACACACACTGTTGGTCCTGTCTCGTTCCTGCCCTCAGTCTCCTCAAACAACCACGTAAACACACACACACACACACACACACACACACACACACACACACACATACATTCATGCTCAACATTAATAATGTAAATGTATGAACTCCAGCGTCTGTGGGAACTGTAAGCACAGTAACTGCAGCACAGAATTAGTCTTTTTAGTATGTCGAGGGGCCACTTCACTTCTCAAATTCAATCAGTTGAAATACTGATTGAATGGAGCGTATAATTTAACCCGTATCTTATCAGGGTGGATGACAAAAGTTCTTTACTATTTGAGGTTTGATGAAAATCCATCTCCTGAATTCATTGTGAACCAGATCCAGTCTGGTGTATCTGTTTCCCAAAGAGCCAATAACTGTAAACACAGCAGCAGAGGTATGGAAATGCTGTGTCTAGTAAAACGATGGTGGTGTTGTACAGATGCTGGTTTACCGTTCATTATTGATGAGGGAGTCATGTTTCACGCCAGCCTGACTGCAGCTGACACAACAGGACTGTGTGTGTGTGTGTGTCTGTGTGCATGCGTGTGTGTGTGCTTCAAATGTATGTGTGAGAGTGTGTCTGTGTGTCTGTTCAAATGTATTTATTTGTGTGTTTGTCTGTGCATTCAAATGTGTGTGTGTGTGTGTGTGTGTGTGTGTGTGTGTATTGCAGTGATTCATCATTCATTAGTGCAGCCCTGGCAGTAACATAGATCTCTTTAGCTTTCCAAGCTATAGATTCCAATTTGCTGCAGGCCTGGGACTTTTATTATGAGGATATTGATTTGAATTTCATAGTCAGACCAATAACGCTGGGTGGTAAACAGAAGGACCGGGTCTTGGCTCAGACCAATACTTGGGAAAGAGACCAAAAAGAGATATATCTCACAGGATAGGTTACAGCTGCAGCTTTCTATTGATGATATTTCCCACGTAAAGAGAAAGAAGTCAAGGCTTTTGGTGTCATAGGTGTATGGTTTCAAAAGGGCTTAAATGTGCAAGATCATCAAATAAGTTTCAGTCTGAATATAGCTGCATTTCCAAATGGTTGCTAATGTCAGATATAGAAACATCTGCTATTACAGTACCATGAATGCCCTAATATCACACTGTACTCCCTGAGCAGCCTGTTCTCATATCAAGTTCCTAGTTCTAGTTATGAAAAGTAATGCACCATTACTTCTATGAATCTAATTGAAACAGCAAATGGAGCTCACGTGACTGAAACAGGCAGTAGTTTGACATTGAACTAGTGTGCAGGTCGGGGTGGTGGGTGGGCGTGTAGGATTTGAAAGGGATACCTTGGCATAAGTGGGTGACTCTTCCTCACAAGACGTTGTCACCTTGTACAAAAAAAGTTTCTTCAGCTGCCCTAAAAAAAGCATTGCCGTTATTATTAAAACTAAAAAATTTCAATGATCTAGCTTCACTGCAACAATTGCACTTATTTTTTATATTTTAACAGTTAATTGTTCAGAATCCCTTCAAGCTGCAGTGAGAACACGACTACTGACAGAAAAGTTCATCTCAGCCCAGCTATTGTTCTGCCTTTGCATTTGGCTCTATTTTATACTGCAGTGCCAGCTGCTCCCTTCTCAAACTGTCTCCTTCAGTCCTTCAGAAGGAAACGAGGAGAGTCTTACAGACACACACACACACACACACACACACGCACACACATCCTCCCTGTTGACAAAGGCCCCCTCTGTGGCCAATCTCTCACCAGTAGTTGGACTCCTAATGCAAGAGAGACACTTTAATCAAACTTCAAGCAGGAAACAGTCATAAATTATGAATGTTATGTAAGGAGTCGGCAGGAGTTTGTGATAACCCCATAAATAATACAGATGGAGGTTATGTAAAAGGGGCGTATGACGAGAAAAGAGATCAACTTTTGGAAACATCCCGCCACATTACCTGTCAAAAAATGATTGGGAGTGAGTTAGACCTCTCATACCTAATGTTCATTGTTCAATATTTCAAACACGCCAGTAATTATGCCTATATCATCTTCTAACCTCCAGAGAGTTTTAATTTCATGCCAGCATTCATGTTCATACGCTCTTTCTTTCTTTCTTTCTTTCTTTCATTCTTTCTTTCTTTCTTTCTTTCTTTCTTTCTTTCTTTCTTTCTTTGTTGTGCTCGCTCTCAGTGATGGATTTATCTTCTGTCTGAATGAAAAACATCATGGGGTCTGGAGGATGTGAGGAATCTGAAAAAGGGGCTTGCATCCTTTGTTTCTCCCTTCCTTTTTTTGTCACTTGTGATTTTATTTCTCATTAACGTTATTTGTGCACGTCACATTTAGTATTCTCATTGTATTCTTTCACTGTGGTAATGATGCTGCAGCCACAGATGCTGCGTGCAGCCAGAATAGCAAAGGACGCCATGAGAATGAATATCCATTAACTGAACACTGTAAATATTCAGATGCTCCTGATCTGATCATGTTAGCCCGTCATGAGGGAACTGAGGAAGACGCTGCAATGTGAAAGAGAGAAACAGCAGCTGACGGGTTTGCCCCCCCCCCAAGGGCTGGTAGAGGATAGAGAGGAGTTGAAGTGAAGAAAGGAGAAAGATGAGGAGAGAGTGAGGTGACTAAGAAAGAGGGAAGATCCGCATGGGGGTCGTGGTAGGTCGAGAGAGAGGAAGGCATTGTTTTTCAAGTAAGTCACAAGGGGGAAAGTACAGGCTTAAGGTGAGAGGAGGAAGACAGGAGCAACAGAAGGAGAGAGAAGAGGGGAAGAGGTTTGTGTTTAAGGTGAGGAAGGGGGAGATTGAGTTGGAATCGGAGGTGAGGGAGTGAAATTGTGTGTGTGAAGTGGAGAAGGGATGTCTTCTGAAAAATAGACACACCAGATCTCCAATCTGCGTCAGGAAAGATCAAGAACTGTGCAGGAGAGAGAGAGAGAGAGAGAGAGAGAGAGAGAGAGAGAGAGGGAGGGAGGGCAAGAGACAGGGAAGGGGCACTGATTTGGAGATGAAGGGGGGGGTGAGTTGACACAGGAGTGGAGAAGGGTGTTTTCCCAAAGCCAGGCAGCCACTGCAGAGCCTGAGGCAGAGTTGTTTTTGCAAGAGTTCTGTGCTGCCGCTGCTGCACCACTAAATCGATCAGGGGTGAGGGGAGGAGAGGGGAGAGCAGAGGAGAGGGGAGAGGAGAGGAGAGTCAGACTGGTTGGGGTACAGGGGTTCTGTTTCACTGCAGTGGAGGCTCTCTCTCCCCTTTTCACTTTCATAGACCCCTATCTCTCCTTCCTGCTGTCTTCCTCACTGGTGTCTCCATCTAGCTCAGTCTGTATGTTCATCCTTCTAGCCATCTGTCTTTGTTTGACTCTCTGTCCTCATCCTCATTCTCCTCCAGGCTGAGTCTCTGTTTTCTGATACCCGGCGCCCCGCTGTCCCAAACTAGTCTGGTATCCTTGGGTGAAGTTGTTGCAGAGCCTTGTTGTTTTCAGACGTCGCACAGCTAGCCAAGACCTAAACTTTTCCTTTTTAGCTGCATCAGTGTCTGCCAAATAGTAACTTACCACGATTAAAACAGGATTCTGTCTGGGTTTGTCTGTGTGTGTGTGTGTGTGTGTGGGGGTGTGTGTGTGTGTGTGTGTGTGTGTGTGGGTGGGTGGTTTGTTGGTGGTGGACTTTGCTCTCATATTGTACCAGCCGCAAATTGTGCCGTGTCACACCTGCTGTGTCACACCGTTGATAATGAATCAGTCTGTTTCTCATTGCTAAGTCATGAAGAACGACACATCAAACCAAAGCTACTTCTGTACATGAACATCGCAGACCAGCAGCGCTGTAAGTAGTATCCCTGTGTAT